>CAUYRH010183600.1:0-27571 GCA_963574655.1 Perodicticus potto
ACAATGATAAGGTCACATTCTTGGAGGGGAGGAGGGGGGAATGGGTGGAGGGAGGGTAATTGATGGAACCACACTCCGTGCTTCTTAGAAGGGTACAGGTGAAACTTACTAAATGCAGAATATAAAGGTCTTAACACAATACCTAAGAAAATGCCATGAAGGCTGTTAACCAGTTTAATGAAAATATTTCAGATTGTCTATAAAACCAGCACATTGTACCCCATGATTGCATTAATGTACACAGCTATAATTTAATTTAAAAAAATTAGTTCTCAGGGAGAGCATGTGTTTCCTTAGAAAACTTAAAAAAAATTTTTTTTTCATTTTTTAAAAATTTCGTAGTAATAATAGGGTACATGTGATTAGGTTACGTTGTTCACATTTGTTAGGTAACTTCCAAGTTGTAGTGGAGTCCTTCCCCTAGGAGTCCTTTGAAAACTTAAAAGTGTAGAAAACTCAGTTAATGTTAATCCTTTGTTGTTTGGATGAAAGAAAGTCTTGGTTGTATTAATGGAGATTCTCTACAGGTGTAAAAAGACATCTGCAGAAAAGTCTTCAAAGACAGCTCGTAAACAAACACCTCAAAATAAGTCAAAGAAATTTTTTTTGTGGTAAGCTATTTTGATGTGTGTGTGTTTTTTTGCCAGCTGTTGTATTACAGCTGTGGGAGTTTTAGTCAATTTTAGAGGCCGTTGTCTGGTATGGACCCTTGCTTAGGTGGGGCAGCCAGTGCACCGGAATGCAGGTGGGGGTGGGGTCAAAGACCAGTTCAGTTAGTTCTTTGGTCTGGGTGGGTTAGTCAACCACTCGACTGCAGGATCTGGAAAATACCCAGAAACTACCCCTAGGTTCCCAACAGGTGATGTTATTGAAGGAGAAAAGTTAAGCATCTTTACAACTACCAGCTGTGTCCCCTAGAGCAGCAATAATGAAGCAGCAAACAAGGGGACAGCGACTATGATCAGCAGACCACTGGACAGTGGCTGATCACTACTATTTTAGCTAGGCCTCCTCCTTCACAGAGTTCTAGAGTCTTTACTCTAGCTCTTGCCTTGTATCCCTCCATCAATTTTTAGGGGCAGTTTCGGGTGGAGGATTAACCAGGGTCTCTAATTGGCTGGGTTCAGGGCAAAACCATCAGTCCCTGGGTATAGGCTGTGGCCTGGGCAGCAGCCAATTCACTGGAATTTAGGACAAAGTTCTTGGGCGGAGGGGGTCACCAGACCAGTTGAGTCAGTTCCTTGGAATGGGCTGCCAGTCTAAGTGGGTCAGCCAGTCCACTGGAGTGCAGGACCTGGAAGACACCTCAGAAAATACCCCTAGATTTTGAACAGGTGATGTCTCTTACGGAGAATGCCATAAATCCTTATGACTCTAGCTATGTGACTCCAAAGTAGTAGGGGGACAGTGGCTAATTACTATCATTATTTTTAGCTGGGCCTGTGCTTTGTTTTTTTAGCTAGACCCTTACCAGAGTTCTTGCCTTGCACCCCATTATTAATTTGTAAGGGTGGTTTCAAAACCTTCTGAGAAGCTCATGGGACACTCATGGAAATTGTTCATATTGTGCTGCAATGGGACTTCAATAATTCATGAAATAGATACAATACAAACTTCTGTGATTACAATGCTATCTAATAAAACATTAATAATGTAGGGGAGAAAAAATAATTTTTTTCTCTACCTTATGGGCTGTCAGTTGGAATGGACCCTTATAACAAAAGGGAGATTAACAAGAGAAAAATAACATAGGTTTATTAGCGTGTAAACACAAGAACTCCCCAGGAAATGAGCAAATCTCAAAGGGGTGTCTCTGAGTTCAGGCTTAAGTACCACAGCCTGCAGAACAAGGACAGAAGGGTTCAGGGAAGGCCCATTATGGAGAAATTCCTGGGGGAAAAGCTTAGTAAACAAGGGTCAGGTGCATTATGTAGATTTAAGTCCATTCCACGCTTTCTCCATTGATGAAGAGTCTCTTCCTAGTACTGAGAGGGAGACGCTCTTACAAATGGAGATTTCCTTTATAGATAGAAATTTCTTCTACAAAAGGGTATCTTTTACTCTGTTTTGGGAGTTCTCCTATGTCTGCAGTTTCTCAAAATAGTCAGCTCGAAATAATCATTATGCAAAAGGGACATATTTTGATCTCTTACAGTCATATTTTAGGGTGGCATATTCTGGTCTCCTACAAAAACAAACATTTCACAATGTCCTTCAACTTGGAACTTAAAAATATCTCTAACAAACAGGCTTGGGTTAAAGTAGAAATGGAAACCTTAACTGCAAATTTTTTAAAAAATTATGATAATGAAAACACTTATATGACTATATTTCATAATTAAAATGGGGTTGACTCACCTAGTAAAATAAGTCAGAGGAAAAATTAATAACATTATTAAATATTTAATAAATAACATTAAATACTTGAGAATAAAGGGAATTCAATTCCCAATGCAAATAGCTAGAAAAAGAAAAACCTACTAACAAAGCATAAAAGAGAAAATCATAAAGATTAAAGCAGAAATTAACAGAACAATATCAAAATGCAAGTTCTTAGGAGAAAATCAAAGAACTATACAAATCAGCATCTAACCTATGAAAAAAGTAAAAAAAAAAAAAAAAAAAGCACAAATGCTCAAAATAAGAAGCATCAAGGGGCAACCTGAATAAGGGCAGAAAAGGGAGCTCTATTTCTTCACCCCTCATCAGGGTAACAGCCAATACTCCTATCAGAAAACACAGGATAATGGGCAAAAAGCATAATACATTTACTTAATCATAGTTTTGTGTGACACGGGAAGATTTCAGAAATAAAGACTTGAAGACCCAGAGGAAACTACATACCTTTATGCTAGGCTGTATGAAAAATAGCTGTTACAAATGTGGTTCAATAGTAAGGGCACGATTCAATAGTTACAGACTGAAACTTGTCTGTTTTGATTCTTCTTGGCCTCTCTGGGTAGTGTTGCTGCTCAGCCAGGTTCATCTGTCCACTGCCCAATAGGAAGACAATACCCAGAGATAGCAGGGTGTATAGCAGAGACCCAGTTTATTCCACAGAGCACTCACATCGCCTCCCGGATAATTGGGGAGCCAGGGTATTTAAAGACAGTTTGAGTTGCAAAAGATTAGACCATCAAGGGTCTGCCATTTGGCTGATTTCAGGGAGGAACCATCAGTCCTTTCGATCGGTAAAAACTGAAAAGGAGCACATCAGAACACTCAAGGTCAAAGTGTAACAAAGGTGGCAATATTTATTTTGACATTTGGGTGCAAGTGGGCTGAGATCTAAAGAAGGTTAGCAGAGTTTATGGAGGGAGGCTGAGGGGAAGCCGGTTTCCATCAAGGACCACCAAATGGTTGTGCTCATCAGGATGTCAAAGATGTTAACTCATTATCAGTGTCAGAGGCTTGCACGGGTCTGTGATTGGGCCGGAGCAAGGAGAAGCCTACAGCTCATCTCTCTTATCTGTTCCTCCCCTGTAACAGTCCCATAGGATGGTTTTTCAGTTCAAAGTGGGGTTAGTTTGGTCAACCTAACACCTTTGGTATGGGCCCCTATCTCCGTGGGTCTGTTCCAAGAATGCAGAACCCTGGGTAGGCGTCCTAGGCCAGTTGAGTCAGTTCCTTGTCCTGGGTGAGCCAGTGAATCCACTGGAACGCAGGACCTTGAAGATATCTCAGAAACTACCCCCAGGTTCCCAACAGGTGATGTTCTTACCTGGACAACTATGCATGGCTCTGGGTTAAAGAAGCAAACAGAGGGAACAGTGATTATTAGCAAGCAAATGACAGGACAGTGGTTGATCATTATCATGATCTTAGCTAAGCCTACTCCTTAGCAGAGTTCTGGGGGCCCTTCCTTCTCTCCTTGCCACCCCTACATCCATTTGTAAGAGCAATTTCAGAAGCATTTCTTCCCTCTTGTAGAGCAGGACCCCTTCTGGAATGATGGTCTTTGATCCAGTATCAGACAAGGTAGGGCAGAGAATTTTCCTTATGGTTGGCTCTTTCACAGAAAGGCAAGAGAAGGTCAGAAGAACATTTCTAAGTTTTGGGGTGGAAAGAAAGGTTCTAGTTTCTAGGAACCTAGGAACTAGAGTAAGAGGACTTCTGGTTTCTGTGACTCAGCTGTGGGAGAATAAGAGGGGTGAGAAAAGAGGGCAGGAGATAGAACAGAGAACACAGATGGGGCAGAATGATAGTAAGGATTGGTGAAAACAAAGGCTGCAGTGGGGCTACTATTGTAAACACCCCAAACCACCTTGTTCATTCCAGTTTGGGGAGCCCCGTGGGAGGCATTGGGGCAGATGGAAGGCAGCAGAGTCCTCGGGTAACTCTGACTTCATTACACCATCATTAACATATATTATGTTACAATAACATACCCCCACCCCCGACTGGCTTTGGCAGCCATGACACATCTGGGCCTAAACAAAGTAAACAACTCCCCCTACCTGACAGGTGAGAGGGGATAACATTCTCATTAGTGGAGGGAATAGCAGTGCCAGAAAGAGCCCAGCAACTTGCCTTCCTTGTTTTAGACGCTGTACTCACCTTGACACAGCCCAGGATGGTACGTGGTCTTGGTGGCGGTGGTCGTGGCTCTTGCTGTGGATCAAGAGCCTTTCTTTCCCATGAGCTTGCTACACTGTGCAATATAATGTCTTATCTGGACCTTGTATCACTTTTTATTTTTTAGCTGACGTGTAAGACATTACACTCTCTTGCATTTCACATTAATTTGCCCATTTCTCTGCCTGAGATTTCTTTCAAATCTGGATTCTGTCATTTAGTATAACCATTCTCTCCCACCTTATGACATACGAATTTTTCATAAACTTGCCTTCTGTAGTTTCTGTCAAGTTATTAAAATGTTGAACAGATGGGGCCAAAAGGCAAGCTTTGGAGAGGACACTAGAAATGCTTTTCAAGTTGATCCCTATCCTTTAATAACCGCCATGCCCGTGGTTTTACACCTACTGATTGTATTGCTCCATTTTGCCCATAGTTCATTAAAGACCATGTCAGATTCCTTGTTATGGCCCAGGCAGTTCTAACCTACAGATCAGTTTTACAAAATAGAGAAGGAATGGGGTCTGAAATGGTTTCTTTTTGGGAACCCATGCTGGCTTCCAATAATTGTTGCTTTCCTTCTAGTTCACTCTTTTTTTTCTTTCTTTTTTCTTAATATAACCTTTAATAATTTTATTAAGTCATATATACATAGATCATGAATATATTTATGCCTTTGTGGGATTCAATGTGTTGCTTATTTGTACAAATTGGAGTGTTTATATCCTACTAATTAACATAGCTTTCACCTCATGTACTTAATCACAGTGTTAAGACATTTGTGTTCCATACTTGATAGATTTGAGTTGTACCCTTGCAATATGATCCATAGGTGTTCCAGTTCACTCTTAAAAATACCCCCACAATTAATATCAAGTTCACTGGTCTACGGCATACCCAACTCACACTTTTTTCTAATATTAGAAGGATACATGCCTATCTCCAGTATTTCCTATTGCTTACAATTCATCAATAAAAATTGACAGTGACGGAGCAATCTTATCGTGAATCTCACAGGCTGTGGCATAGAATATCTAGAGATGAGATATTTAGAGGTGCTTGTTCCTTCCTTATATCTTAATTTGCCCTGGGTTTTAGTTTCCTCTTATGAGTGTTCCGATGATCTGTAAAGTCCCTCTGGTGCTAATATTACTGGTTGAATAACAGAGAGAATGACAAGAGACACAAAACTCTGGCCTCCGGAGGACAGGAAACTAGGCACAAGGGACTGATGTTTGCAGTTGAAATAGGGAGCTGCAGTGGGGGCCAAGACGTATGGAAGACCATGCTCCCGCAGCCAGCCCCCCCAGAGCCTGTGTTTCTTTGAGATCTACACATCGTAGATTTTGATCTCTGCCAGGTATGCTTTGTGTTTTTAAGAGGCTGCAACAGAGACCTCATTTCAAAACCCCAACCCTCCAACGTGAGACATCTCCAATATTCAGAAGTTAAGTGATTAGCATGGAATTTTATTTTTCATTTTCCAAATCCGAAGATCTTACTGTGCACATTATATTTGGGTGTGAGAACTCAAGGATACATATTCAACACAATGAAGCAGTGATTTGTATTTTGGGATGGAGATGAAGTCTGTGGTCCCTTTGCTTGAGAAGTAAATGAGAATGCAAATGGTTCTCCAAATTGCTTCAAAAACTCCATTTGTTCCTCCCCTGCTCAAATCCCCCTAATGAAGACAATAGGCCTCTCTAGTAGCTACCAACATCTTTATGCAAACACATCTTCACCGGTGACCACAGAGAGAAGTCAGTGTTAATAATTTCACTTTCTCACCACCTTCCTCAATTGCTATGGCCAATTCTTTCATTGTGGGGCTCATGCTGTTTTTCTGAGGACAAAAACAGGGTGCTGTTTTTTTCTTTTCTAAAGGTATCATTCCAGGGGCCTAAATAAGCAAAAAACACATTCCTCCAAATGATTGAAATTTGCTGAATTTATTTCTTTCTAAAGTACATTTACATATATCATATACATATTTTAAATCCTTCACTACTTTGCATTATTTCTATTACATAAAAACCATTTAAATGCAATAAATTTTGTTGTTGTACAACAACAAAATACCCCCAACTTATAAAAACATGGGAACAG
This sequence comes from Perodicticus potto, assembly GCA_963574655.1. Taxonomy (NCBI): domain Eukaryota; kingdom Metazoa; phylum Chordata; class Mammalia; order Primates; family Lorisidae; genus Perodicticus; species Perodicticus potto. Next base: position 6,685 of record CAUYRH010183600.1, read on the forward strand.
GTATATTCATAAACATTTACACAATAAATGTACTATATATCTCACAGCTGCTATACATATCAGTGACTCACTTGTCTACAAGGTTTAGGTTTTAACAACAGTGAAATAGGATAATATTTATGTACACCTATTTTAATAAAAAATAAAGCAATTGTAAAATGTAAACTTAATTTTCAAAATATTCTTTGAACGCTTTAACCATACCCACACGCATGACTGTTCCGTTCAAAAGACAACCACCGTAAATCCTGTCATCTTCTAGGAGATGGCACTTCTTGAATGTGGTGGGTGGAATAAGGAACAGGTTTCCAGGACATGATATGGTGCCACTAGCTTACTCAAGTCTGCTAATGCTGACAGTTTGGCCACTGGAAAGGAGCAGGCTGCTATTTCATCACTAATGACTTCCACAATTTGCAGAGGACACCTGGCGCCAGGACTGCAATGAAACTGAAATGCTTGGTGGGTGGAGAAAATCTTGAAGGTAAAGAAATGTTCCACAACGCCAATCAGTTTGAGCCACCGTCAACGGAACCCACTTAGTAGGCTGGAAGAGTGAAAAGCTTGTCTCAAATTTAAAAACCCAAATTACGGCCCTTCTGCCAATCTTAATGGTAATCAAGGCTGACAACGCAGATTCTCCACTTGTGTCAATTTCTGTTCTAGAAACGGGTTCCTAAAACTCGAGGTGGAGGAGACTGCAGGGAGGCATTTAAGGCCATTACCCCAACAGTTCCCGTCCGGACTGAGCAGAACTGCTAAGCAAAAAGTGTCGTGATGTTACAAAATGAAACATCAGAAATCTGGGTGCGAAGGCAAAGATCTCTTCCCTCCCTGGCTAGACCTCGGGGTGCTAGTTCGTTTTTTGCAATGGCAAAACAGGTGGCCTTCGCTTCGGTCAGAGTGGCTGTCTCGCCTCGCCACGGTCACCTGGTTGGCACACCGGGAACCCCAGAGCCAGAGGAGGAACATTCAAACCCAGGATGTGGTTGCAGCTCAGTAGAAGCCCAAGTGGAGGGCGAGGCCAGGGAGAAGCTTCCTTGGCAGAGAGGCTACAGCATCACTTTCTGCAGAGCCCAGCCAACCTCAGTCCTGCAATGTGGTCCTTATTCAAGCCTTGGACTGGGGACTCTCCTAGGAGCCTCTGAAGACTTAGTTAATAAGAGAAACTCCAAAATTCTCTCCATTAACCAACATTTTTAGGAATTGAAGTTAAGGTGTTTATTTGAATAACACTATCAGTGAGAATTTGACTCTGCCCTGCCAGGGCCTTCCCATTTCAGCCTGGCTGTGGTTGCTTATGGAAAAGTGCTCAACTGTTTAGCATGTTCACCAGGAGTTCTCTTACCAGTCCACCTGGGGGGGACAGTCCACACCAGTGCCCCTGTGGACGGGGCCGCCCTGCTTTTGCACATGCACACCCTTCTCAGAGGAATGTTCTGCAGAGCAAACAGCTCTGCCACCTTGGAAAAGGACACACACCGGCTTTCTAGAACATCATCCAGGCTACGGAGGGACGCCAAGAGGTCTGCTTATACCTTACAAGAAAGTCTTCCATTTGGTGATACTTTAGAAAGGTATGCAACCCCCCGCCCCCCACTTATTTGTTAAACACACAGTGCATCTCAAGTAAGACACTAGAGCTCCAATTCCACCCCAGCCCGTGGAAAAAATTCCTGATGCAGTTTCCACTCCCCTCCTTTATCACCTCTTTGGAATACTCCGGCCCTTTGTGTCTTAAGTCTTACATTTATATAACTTAACACCTTCACTGCGTGTGCACGTGTGCAAGCCTGTGTACACATGTCAGAGGTCCCAGACACATCGACTTTCCCCCTTACACACCTAAGGGGACAGTAAACTGGCTCTGAATCTCTCGGGAGCAGAGGACTGATCACATGCATGGTTACCCCAAATGGAAAGGAACCAATTAACTATGCCCCCCAATTCAATTTGGTCTAATTACTCTTGTACCTATAGCAAAAAAAAAAAAAAAAAGTATCCTAATGCATTAAAAATCAATGTGCACACATAGTCTCTATGGAGTGGATATTATCATTCATGTCTAATGGTTTCTTGGCTTCATAACCTCCATGGCTTTATATTAAGTCCAAACATTTCAAATGATTAAGGCCCAAAAGAAACATTTTATTTCTGCTACACCTTTTTCTATATGATTTCTGAATCAAATGGCTGTTTTTGCAAATCACAATAATTCCTGGAAGGAAATATTCTTGCAAAACTAAGACCCTGCTGCTTAGTCACAGAGCCAGTCCACCGCACGTCAAGAAGAAATCAGGAAAAATGATATATTTGCAAAAATAGTTTGAGACTGTCGAGTGAGTTAAAATTAAAAAAAAAAAAAAAAAAAGCAAAACTCAAGTGTAACTACCAACACGCTACTGCTGCCTGGAGGTGACGATTAGTCTCCCACCTGACGATTCCAATTCTCTGAATTGGGTACAAAAGACACGAGGCAGTGTGTTTAAACAAAAACACTGCACTCGACCACTCACGCAACCACACTCAGCCGTTGCTTTAAATACACCAAACATGCTGGTTAATAAAATTTAAGTCTCTAGTTATCTATTTACACTCTATAATATAAGCAATAAGCTCAAACAACTAAGGCCAGTGGCTCTTCTTTGGGGAGAGGCAGGAAAAAGAGACGGAAGTATAAAAATATTTAAAATAAAGTTTAAACCTGGTCCTAAAATTCTTTTACCTCTGACACTAGATGCTAATTTGTGCAACTGCGAACCTAGCATACAGTGCCCAGTCTTGGGATGCCCTGATGTACGTTAGTGCTTGTGATATTTCTTCAAAGAAAAGAGGTTAAGGATGCGGCACCAGGAGGGCGATTTAATCTCCTGCAAAATACACACAGATACATAAATGATACGGTGGGTACTTAGTGAATTCTTCTGAAAGCTGTATTTTTCTGGACTAATTACAACAATAAAGAACGTGTGCTTTAAAGCATCACATTTTGTAAGAAGCCCCAAATTGTCAGTTTGACTTTATGTTTAAGTGCTCTTAAAACTAAAGATACTAAGACTGTACAGGCTGCCCTTTTTTATTTTTTTTTTTCTCCTTTTCTTTCTGTATTTCCCAAATTATAAGGAGCTACGCCCTCGGTATTGCACACAGTACGCTGCAATAGGTTCGCAACGTTAGTTCAAGGTCATTTTTTGCCCTGGTGATTCAAAGCTCAAAGACAGAATTTTCTAGCATAAAGTCTTATTTAAAAAATTTAATCAAAATAGCATTTGAATTTAAGTTTAATAAAACAATATCACTATATATACTCTCAACAACTTCACTGTATAATCAATCCTATGAGGTTTTTACTTGCTTCTGGTATCACACTGGTTATCACGGACAAAAATAATTTTGATGTACACGTACTATATACTGGTACACAATCTACACATGGAGGCAAATACACACATACAACTATAAATAGCCACAAACACAACATTGGCAGGTGATGGAAAGCATTTTCTTCGATGCCTGACTATCTGTAAGAATATTCTCCAAAAACCTGTAATACTGCAGATACACACACACATTACAAAGGACGAGCCGAGAGACTCCAGGGGATCTACTGTATGTACAATTAACTGGCAATATTTTCTTGCTGTTGCATTCAGGTCAGCAAACTATCATGCAGATTCAAGTATTTACTAGCATTCTCTCTCGGAAGACATTCTCTCCACATGCAATGGGCCAGTCATTGTCCTAGGCAGAAAACGGCCCACTTGGGTGCTGGATCCTGCAGGTGCAAAAAGAGATGACTCTGGACTTCAGTCCTCTAAGGGGTGAGAGACGGAAAAGGATCTGAGAGGAGCAGCAGTGACAACGCACCTCTCTGTCGCCACCGACAATCTATCCCTGGATTATTCTGTAGGGATTCCTCAAGTTCCCTGGATGACTTGATGATGGAAGATGTCAAAAGACTGGTGGAGGGAGATTTGCGACCTGGGGCAGACCAGGAGCTTAGCCTGGGAGAGAAGGCTAGAAAGCTACCGAGCAAGCATGGCAGGGGCCCAGAGGCTCATGTGCCTGCAAAGCAGACTGGTCTTTTTCTGTCGGAGCAACTTAAGGTGTTTCAAAACAGAAGCAGATACTATTTAAACCCCGCGTTGCACCATTACTCACAAGCTCAACTCTACTTTTGAAAAAGTCCTCAGATGCCACTTTGGTTCTTGGTTTTACAGTGCTAGTTTTACACTTGGAAAAGCCAAGGGGGTCTGATCGTTCACTGCTGAAAACTTGAGTGAGCGCACAAGAGCTCAACTACAGAGATTTGGACCTAACGAAGCCAAGAGACTCTCTGTGAATTCAGGCTGAAAGAAGCTTCACTGCTGACTACAAGGAATATGCTGGAGGGATTCAAATTTCCAAGGGCAATTAACTAACCCCCAGGAGATCTTGCTAGTAAGACAATGCAGGAACTTCATGAAGGTCAATTTTCTTCCAGGAGTCAATGTTAGGTAAAAAGACCCAGAAGAAGTGCAGCTCGTGAACAGAGCAGGCCCTGCCTTACCTAAGAACATCTTCCCAGATCTGTACATGACAAAGGACAGCAGAAAACTCCATGTCACTTTGTGCTTAGGCAGCAAAGCCTCTTTTCCCTGCTGGTTCTGTCAACACTTCTTCAGCCTCGAAGTTCTATGATTTGGTCACAGGGTGAAAGAGAAACCTAGCTTGGCCTTGGAAAGCCAGCCAGATTTTCCTCTTGCAGAATTAACTCCCTCATGTCATTTCTGCCTAGGAAATGGTCCTCATCTTCTGGATTAGGGTAACAGCTGCAGAAGCACAGAGGGTCTTGCATTTGGCAGAGACCATTGCATGAGAAAATGTTTCTATACTCTCTACCTGCAAGCTACACAAAAGGTTACAATTCAGGAGCTACACTTCCATCAGAGGACTCTTGCCTCATGTTGGTTTTACTGAGATTAGTGAAAATGCTTGAAAGTATTGCTTGGATTAATTAGACACTGCTAAGAATTGGAAAACTGATGTTTTTTTTTTTTTAAAAGTGCACTTCATGGATGCCTATGGTCTGGCAATCAAATCAAGACTCTGCATAGGAGAGGTTAAGTTTTGATGGCTAACCTGGCATCTCTGACACCTCCCTGGAAAAGATTTTATATATGGGCCACTCATGGACAATTTTGCAGACAAGACTATCTCCAAAGTATTTTGATGACTACCTAGGTTGCGTATACTAAAAATTAATATTGAGCGTATTTATGTGAAAAGGATAAGGACAGTTTATCACATGGATAGAAATCCCCAGGCCCTTGGGCACTAAGGAGGGGAGAGGACAGCAGGGGAGGGGGAGGAGGGAGTACCCGGAGAAGGGGTGTAGATGGGGGACCCCCCCTGTACCGTGAATTGGGCAGAAGGCTTAGACTAGCTCTGAAAGGAAAAATCACCAACTTCTGAGTAGACACCATAGGAAAGAAATGTTTACACACAGAAATCATCACATGGTCGGCTGTGGGCCAGATTCCAGCCTCTTGTCCAGCTGGAGACCGTTCTCTCCCTGTGGTTCACTCTTGGCCCGCTGCACGCACTGACAACAGACGGCCACCTTTCAGGGGCCTTCTCAGCCCCGTCTGGCAATCTGAGATTCTGACTCACAGAAGAACCTTCCAAGTTGTTTTTAAAGATCCACTGCGCACACACGGTCTCCCCTAGCTTTAAAAGAGCCCTTCTGATACAATCATCTATTCACATACCCAGAATTCCCCAGAGTTAACATTGCTGAGTCACGACAGGAAACGTCAGAAATACCGTAGCAAGGTACCATTCAATGTACATTAAATACCGTAAGTAAAACACACAGCTACATTCTATATACACGGACACACATTGTGGGCAAACACATTCAAGCCAGTCAGGGAAGTTAATTTTTCTTCAGTTATTAAAACTCATAGATGACGTGGTCTAGGTACCTCTCTCCCCTCTGCTTAGGCAGAAAACAAATATGCTGCTCATTTAGATTAAGAAAGGCAACTTGCTTGTGGAAATCTAGGATTTAGTAAGCAGCTACAAAAATTAATCAGGTACATGGTCCATCTCTGTAACCACCATGCTTGCACTGCAGCTGTGAAACATAAATTTCGTCATTGCCTTTACCTAAATGAGATGGAGGGTTCGAGTTGTTCAAAGGCGTGGCAAAATACTTATCACAAAGCAAGCCACTGCGACCTTAGAGAGGGGTAACTCTTCTCCGGACACCAGCAAACACAGACATTTACATAAGTGAAGAAGATAAATGTTAATAAATAATTCTGTAAATAAATGCTGGTACATCGTAATGATATACCACTTAGAAGCTACCATGGTTTCATGGCGGGTTCCCTCCAGTTCCCTGGAACCATGCTGTGTCTGCAAAGCAGCTGGTTCTTTGGTCATAGTACCTTCAACTCAGAATCCAAGTAGAACTAGAGAAAATTTCTATGGGAGGAAAGGAATAGTCAAGGTAATAACATTAGTTCTGAAGTTTTGCCATTTGTAGAGATGACAGCTTTAGGGATTGTGGAGTTGCAACGGTTGGAACTCAGAAAGTTCTAAGTCACAGTGGGCTACATTTTTACTCTTTTCTCTTCCTCTACAAAATAATATTCTGTTTGTCACCCTGGATTTCAGAGGGGATATAACTGGAACAATCTTGTGACTATGAGGTTAATAGAATTATTTTGAGTAAATAGAAAGATTTGATTTAAAATGAAGTATTTTTAGGAGAAAGTTCAACGGTAGTAAAGTGAAGTGGTTGCCAAAGAGGCTGAAGATGGGAATAAATTAAGTCATTTTGCATATGCAACCAGCGGATCCCTCGGTCCTTCCAACCACAATTCTTTCAGTTACTTTCAGATTGACTGTAAGGAATCCGCATCCGTTGCAGACCACTGCAGCTACTTTTTCCTCCCTTATTTCGCCTGGACTTAAGGAAAGAACAAAAGGGGTTCCATTTTCAGTATTATTTTGTTAGAAAGGAAGACCCCACTATCACTACCAGGAGAAAACCCAGTTGATGCCCACACATATAACATGTAGCGTAAAAAAAGGATTTATTCCAGAATAGAAGAGTATCAACAACAGAGATGATTCTGGATTCCCAGTCTAGACCCTGTGGGAGTGAGGTATCAATTCTCTGCAGACCAAACATGCCCACGGCTGTAGCTCTCCAAGAGCTCAATATTACCACTATCCTTTAGGGAACAAAAGTAACTAAGTATCTCTCTTTCCTGAATGTACAATGGCAAAATGACTCCACTTCCTTCCCTTGCTCAGCTGAAGAGGAATCAACACTTGGGCAATCTCCTGCGTTTCCCTAAGATCTGCAGGCCTGCGGTCTTCACGCACCCTTTCCCTGCTTCTAGCAGGGTCGGAACTCAGCGATGAGCGCCGAGGTGCAGGCGAAGCTGCGTCACCTTGGAACGTCTTCATTCCCAGCATTGCAATTCCTACTTGAGCGTCTGCGAGCGCTCAGTTCCACCTCTGCGACTGGGCAAGATTTCACATATAAAGGCTTATATTAACTCTGGCTAGAATTTACTAAACTACAGTTTGTTCAGTTAAGTGTTTCACAATGGATTCAATTGTTTAAAAAAAAAAAAAAAAGTCAAACAGTTGATTTGAGAATACGTAAGACAACTGAGCAGAGTGCAAACGAGAGGAAACCAAAGGGGAGCGGATACATAATTTACTCTGAAATCACGATCCCACCCCTCACAAAAAAGGTGCATTAGTTCTCAAGTTGCAAACATCATCAAAGCAAAGAAATCAAGAGCAAAGACAATCTGTACAGAAACTAAAAAAAATATACAATAGAAAAAGTTACTAATGCACCATTTTGTCACCAACTTTTTTTTTTTTTAAATATATTCACGGATTACCAGAAAGATCTTGAAAACCCTATTTTGCTCCATGACCAGCACTTCCTGGTCGCAGACGGATTCTAAGTAACTTTTTGCTTAATGCTTGGTGTTTCAGGTCGGTGATCTTTCCTCTCTGACACGTTGCGCTTGACCTTGGCAGTGATTGGAGATGAATCTGGGTTCAGCGAAGGGCTCGAATGCGACTTCTTCAGTCCTGCGGCCTCACTTTCATCATTACTCAGGAGCTCCTTGCCTCCTTCTTTGAGAATGCTGACATAGATTTCGTAACGGGTTTTCTGAAGGCAAAGTCAGAGAAGAACGGCAGTTAGCAAACAGTTCACAAACACGAGGGCGGCACATTGAGGGTGTCAACCACCTAGGCAGTATCAATGACTGTTGAAGACTTTAACTTCATTCTCCAAACTGACAAATTACTTGGGCACCTACTGGGCACACCACAGGAGACTGAGTCATTCATTTAGGTAAGACATTAAGTTAGAATTTGAGTTCTCATTTGTTCTAGATTCGGAAGGAATGCCAACTTGGAGTTACTGGCTATTAGACGGAGGAACTGTGAATTCCGAACACTCAAACAAGATTTAAGTGGGAGGATTTGTGACCTCCAGTTTTTGGTCCTAATACAACAGTCACTAGAGCCCTGCTTGAAACTGGCTTGGATATGTATGATTGGTTGTTCTCTTCCTGCTCCTGTAACTCTATAACCCCCGGGCCACCTGCTGGTATTGGTCCGTGGCCTGTACAGCAGGTGAGTGAGCAAAGTGTCATCTGTATTTATAGCCGCTCCCCACTGTCTGCATCACCATCTGAGCTCTGCCTTCTGTCACCTCAGTGGTGGCATTGGATTCTCACAGGCATGTGGATTCTACCATCAACTACACATGTGAGGTGTCTAGGCTGCACCCTCCTTATGAGAGTCTAATGCCCCTTCCCCTGTCTGCCTGTCTTCTATGAAACTTGCCCCTGGTGCCAAAAAGGTTGGGGACTCGACTTGAGGGGTCATTTCATGGTGAATCTACTCTCCAAGTCCCTGCAAGACTACAACACTTTGTAGAGGCTGCTCTGGGCTTCCCTCCATTGCCTCTCTACTTTTTGAGACTATTTTCTATAGTGGTAAATTAAAAACAGATTTTATTGCCCACTTTGGGCTTAAAAATAAAGTGAGAAATTGGACCACTCTATGTGGACTCCAACAGTTCCTCACATGGACAGTTAACTAGATCTCGTTAAGTTATGAAGAGAAGCCTCTATATTTATCTTCTAAAGCCATACATGGGAAAGATGAGGACTTGTCAAGGATTATCTGGATTCTACCTGTCTGATCATCTACATGAAATTTACATGTAATATATCACGATCTCATTTACCCTTGGATATATACTTCCATACTAACCTAAGAGTCTATGTTTTCTTGGTTTGAGATTATTAGCCTCATCAATATTAATATAGAAGGGGATCTGCTGTTGGCACTAAATAATGACAATATTCAAGTATTATGCCTCTACTCTGACGATTTTTATAACCCGATGGTAGAAAAGGGAAGACAAAACAACAAAAAAGAGTATGTTTTAATTAATATAATGTCATGCCACAAAGTAATCACTACACAAAGAATTAACATAGTCCCAGATAGGGCATATTAAAAATTAAACAGCATATTTAAAAAGGATTCCACAAAAAGCGTTATGACAGCGAAGCACAGTCCTGTCGTCAGGCAGCCTGCTGTTGACAAGGCCCTTAACTAACAAACGAGGCCTCCTAAATTCATTCTCCTGAATCATTACTGAGTCTTCAATATGTAGCCCCTTCAGGTATGTGTCTTTCATTAAGAAGGACAAGGAGATTAATTCTGCCTTATCACGGACGGGTGGGAGGGGGGAAATAATGTAATGAAGAATAATAAAATATATGTATTTAAAAAAAAAAAAAAAAAGAACTTCTCACAAAAAAAAAAAAAAGAAGGACAAGGAGAATTCGAGAAAAAGACAGTGTGTCTCAAGGACAGTTTACCTACTTTTGGTTATGTTATCAAAGGTTTTTTCTTACTCTCTACAGATTCATTCTCAGATCAATTCTAAATAACTTCAAGTTACACACTCAGCTTCCTTCCTTAGGAATGCTCCAACAGTATAAATACAGTTCTAGCAGTCTCACCACATCACCTAATTCCACTATCAGAAAAGCAATTTGGGATGGGATTTTTACCAAACCCAAGTGCTGTGGTTATTCTCTGCTGACAAGCAACAGAGGATTGCTTTCTTGCACTTGGGCCATTCAATCTCCCTCCTTTAATTTCATTCTTAAGCTCTGCTATTTGCATGAAGCCTCCTGTGACAACCAAGAGCCAAAGATAACTCAAAAGCGTAATGGGGCTCGGCGCCCATAGCACAGTGGTTACAGCGCCAGTCACATACACCAAGACTGGCAGGTTGAACCCGGCCTGGGCCAGTTAAACAGAAATGACAACTGAAACAAAAAATAGCTGGGCGTTGTGGCAGGGGCCTGTAGTCCTAGCTACTTGGGAGGCCGTGGGAAGAGAATCACTTAAGCCCAAGAGTTTGAGGTTGCTGTGAGCTGTGATGCCACAGCACTCTACTGAGGGTGACATAATGAGATTCTGTCTCAAAAAAAAAAAAAAAAAGCTTAATGGCTTGTCTGTTAAGATAAAGTGATTTTTTCCAGTTTGTAACCTCATTATTACATTTTTTAACTATATTTATTTATTTAGCTGATTTTTAATTGCCTGATCTTTAGTTTTATTTCTCAAATTAAATTCCCTGTTGCTACAGCAATGCCTACTAGGAATATATGAAAGTTACTGCTACTTGGGCTGAATGTTAATTGCTTGCTGAGAAAAATCAGAACTATTGACATTCTTTGAAAAGAAGTTTAATCACATCCACAAATGTATTTACATGCATCTGATTGCACAGTTTCTCTCCTGAGCCCTCCATCCCATTTTATATTTCATTTTATAGAATGATCTCTCCTTTTGACCTCTGATATACACATATGATAGTAACAACCTGAATGAAAATAAAACTGGGCTGCAATTTTAACTTACTACTCCATTTGCATTCAGACCTCACTGCTCTAGCAATCAAATCCCGAATACATTTCCTCCTAACATTTCGCTTCCTCATGCACGCAGGGTAAAAGGCCACCCTACGACAAAATGATCAGAAAACCGATAATGTCATGCACATGGCAACATTCTCTGCTTCTAGATCTCTGCCCTGGAAAACAAAGAAATAAACTAAAACCCTGAACAGATGAAGTAACAACTGCCATTCAAGTAAAAACCAATTAAGTCCATTCTGTATTCTATGGGGTGATGGCAGTATTGAGTTGTAGAGACAATCTCCTTAACTCGTTGGTTCACCCACCACTACCTATCTAACTTAGGAAAGCAAATCCATTCTAAACAGAGTTCTCAGGAAAGCTATGCTGGGACTTCACATTTTTAAAAAGCAAACGTTGATGCATTTTTTCCCCCTATGCTACTCCCATGTCAGGCTTCAGCATGCGTAGTAACCCACTGCCTAAATATAGCAGATATCACACATTTTCATTTATATGGTTTGCATTCATGGCTTTCTGGGAAAGTCTATGTGAGTGTGAATTCCATCCTTTTCATTCATTCTTCCTTTCTCTCCTATGGCTCTTTCAAGGAAGTTGGTGACTTTAATTAAAAACAACTTAAATATTAAAAAGCTTAGCTTTGATATAATAATACAAATAAAAGGGTCTAGAAACTTGACACTGATACAGACTAAAAAGGCTGGGTCCTTAGAAAGCAATGAGAGAGCTTCATTTGTCTGCATTCTGTTGCCCCACAGCCCCATGGTGCGCTTACGGAATCTGGTCTTTGTCTGACTGCCAACTAGCTCTACTTCATTCTTTACTGCCCCTGGAGTCCTCCTCTGCAGGCCTTCAGGGAGGAAGGGGAGCTGGACGGCCATCAGTTGACCCTCCCCTATCTCGGGCTCCTGCTACTGCCCTCCTCAGAACCCTGGTAGCGGGGATGAGGAGTCGAAGGCAGGTGGTTCTACCTTCGCATGGCAACATCATTCTCATTGTGGAGAAGAACGAGAATGAGACTTGAGTTGTTACTGAGAGCATTTGATTCCCGCTGAAAACTAATTTTTCTAAAATACCGCTGTCTCTCTCATTTGCTACACTTTGTTCCTCTAGCTCTCGAAAATCTTTCCTTTAAAATCAGTCTGTATTTGTATTCAGTTTTTCATCTCTTAAAAAATTAAACTCAATTTTTCCCGTACTTTTTGTTGTATATACTCATGGGGGTCCAGGTCCAATTTTGTTACACTAGTATACTGCCTTACAGTGAATCGGGGCCTTCAGCGCATCCGTCACTGAAGCGATGACATTGAACTCACCAAGCACCTCCCATCACCACCATCTCCCAGTCCTTCCACCCCTGACAGTCTCCACAGTTCCGACTTTGCTTCCAAGTGTCTGCTCTATTTAGCTCTCATTTCTGAGTGAGAACATGTGGTATTTGTCTTCCTGTATCTGAGTTGTTTTGCTTAAGACAATGGCCTCTAGTTCCATCCATGTTGTTGCAGAAGACGTGAGTTCATTTTTTTTTACAGCTGAGCGATATTCCACTGGGTGTATACATGTTATAAATAGCTATATCTATATGTAGATATCTATATGTCTATAAATATGTATACGTATAGGTATATCTCACATTTCCTTTTCCCAATCCTCCACTGATAGGCCTTAGATTGATTCCCCATCTTTACTATTGTTAAAGGGTGGAGGTAACTTTCTTATACAGTGATTTCTTTTCCTGTGGGTAAATACCCAGAGGTGCAATTCCTGAATCATATGGCAGTTCTGTTTTTAGTTCTTTGAGAAACAGCCATACTATTTTCCATAGAGGTTGTACTAATTTACATCCCACCAACTGTGTGTCAAAGTTCCCTTTTCTCTATATCCTTGACAACATCTGTTATTTTCTGTCTTTTTAATAATAATAGCCATTGTGATTGGTGGAAGATGGTATTTTATTGTGATTTTAATTTGCATTTCTCTAGTGATGATTAGTGAACATTTTCTTCATATTCTTTCTGGCCATTTATCTGTCTTATTTTGAAAAAAGTATGCTCATGTCCTTAGCCCACTTCAAAACTCTTACTTTAGAAAAAGTCTACAAAACTCACTTAGAATATGTCATACATCTTCTAGGTAGAAAACTCAAATAAATTGTCCCTTCCCACCCACAAACAGCTATCCTACAAAGATCTGCCCCTCCTAGGCTTCTGGTTTTGAGAGATCTGGTTAGGAATATTATTAATGGTCTCACCCACCTTGGCCTTGTGTAAGGGCTGAGCTACTGCTGAGCACAAAATTAACAATCACAGAAAATTCACCATAATTGGGCTGATGGGATTAAAGAGTTGGCTGCTCAGCAAAAGAGAAGAAAACTGCCCTCTGAAGCACAAAGATACTGCTACTTCCAACAAGAAAAGTAATTTGGGCTGGAGAAGTATTGTCTCTCACTAAAAGTTTTTCTCATGTAACGTATTTTCTAAACAGAAATTTAGTTTGTGATGGCAACATTTTTATACAGGTCATGCTCTCCATCTTTTGCTTTGTATTTTTATATTTTGTTTTTTGCTTCTGATTGAACTAGAATTCCTTGAAGCCGTACGAGGTATTCCTAAAAAGCACATTCCCAGAGTCAGTCACAGAATCACAGCTCCAAAAGGGCCCATGTCAGTCATCAAGGGACAGGGCCAGTCCCTCCAGGAAATCCTTAAAATGAGACTTGAGGAGGCTTTGAAGGAACTCTGCTTTAAACTATCTTCCTCATTGATCGTCCAAGACATTTCTTTTCTTTCTTTTTTTTTTTTTTTTTGAGACAGAGCCTCAAGCTGTCACCCTGGATAGAGTGCCGTGGCATCACAGCTCACAGCAACCTCAATTCCTGGGCTCAAGCGAGTCTCCTGCCTCTGCCTCCCAAGTAGCTGGGACTATAGGCACCCGCCACAACGCCCGGCCGTTTTTTGGTTGCAGCCGTCGTTGTTGTTTGGCGGGCCCAGGCTGGATTCCAACCCGCCAGCTCAGGTGTACGTGGCTGGCGCCTTAGCCCATTGAGCCACAGGCGTCGAGCCGATCGTCCAAGACATTTCATTGCCAAGGTTTATTTACTACGTGTGGACTTGAAACAATTTTAGACCTTTTGAATTCCCTGTTCAAGTGGGAAGTACCATAACGACCCTCTTACCAGTTCTGTGTCCAATTTGGGACCAGCCTGTCTTGGCAAGGGACATTCAACCTGAGGAGTCGGGGCAGTGAGCTACCAGATCTCAGCTAAGCCCTTTGCTCCCACTAGGCTTCTGGTTCCACAAGGGCAGAATAAAGGGATGGGGCCACTTTCCAGGATTCTGTGACTAAGTGAGAGCTACTTGGACGCGAGATATTTGGAAAGGACACAATACTGACTGTTGGGAGGGAAAAGTAAACCAGAAGGTAAGAAATAGGGCACTGAAGGGAAGTGGGAAAACCATACATATTATTTGTTTCACAATACTAATATATGTTTGCTTCTGTATCTTAGCTATTGTGAATGGTGCTGTGTTAAACATGGGAGTGCAGATATCTCTTTGACACACTGGTTTCATGTCCTTTGGATATGTACATAGAAGTGGGATTGCTGGATCACATGGCAGGTCCACAAGGTGTCCCAAAAGTCGCCCCTCAAGTTACCATGCTTAGGGAAAATGAGAAATTATAGCTAAACGGTACATGTATAAAATATTCATTAAATTTTTTTTTTTTTTTTTTGTAGAGACAGAGTCTCACTCTATCACCCTTGATAGAGTGCCGTGGTGTCACACAGCTCACAGCAACCTCCAACTCCTGGGCTTAGGCGATTCTCTTGCCTCAGCCTCCCGAGTAGCTGGGACCACAGGTGCCTTCCACAATGCCCGGCCATCTTTCTGTTCTGTAGTTCCGCTGAGGCCAGGTTTGAACCTGCCACCCTCGGTATATGGGGCCGGCGCCTCACTCGATGAGCCACAGGTGCTGCCCCTAATATTCATTAAAATTTTTACAAAACATTCTCCATGTGTTGGCTATCTCCCCAAAAGATTGTAATGAATATTTTGTAAATAAAGGTACATTGAACAACACAATTTCCTATTTTCCCTACATACGATAACTTTTATTAAATAGAATTTTATGACTTTTTCCTCTCTTCTTCTTCTGGAAATCCCATCTTGTGAATATTTGTTCACTTGATGGTATCCTACAAATCATGAGGGCTTTCTCTATTCTCTCTCTCTCTTTTTTCTTTTTATATCTTTTCATTTTATTATTTTATTTATTTATTTATTTATTTATTTATGGTAGTTTTTTTTTGGTGGGGGCCAGGTTTGAACTCACCACCTCTGGTATATGGGGCCAGTGCCCTACTCCTTGAGCCATAGGTGCCTCCATTTTCTCTTTTTATTGATTGGTTGATTGATTGTGGTCTGTCTGGGTCATTCAATGACTTGTTCTCAAGTTTAGAAATTCTTCTGTTTGGTCTAGTTTGTTGATGAAGCTCTTGATTGTGTTTTGTTTGTTTGTTTGTTTGTTTGTGGTTTTTGGCTCGGGACTGGGTTTGAACCCGCCACCTCTGGCATATGGGGCTGGTGCCCTACTCATTTGAGCCACAGGTGCCGCCTGTCTTGACTGTGTCTTTATTTCACTTATTGAATTCTTCAGTCACAAGATATTTATTTGGTTCTACTCTATGATATTTAACTCTTTCTTGAATTTCTTATGCAGATCATTAATTGTTTTTCTGAATCTGTTGACTTATCTCTGTCTGGACTCTCTTATCTCTTGCTGAGTTTCCTTAAGATCATTATTTTGAATTCATTTTCTGGTTTATTTCGGTTATTCCCCTTTGTTTGGGTCTCTTACTGGAGACTCACTGCTCCTTTGGAGGAGTCCTTTGCTTTTTCATGTATGTTGTGTCCCTATATTGATATCTATACATCTGGAGAACAATGCCTCTTCCAGTTTTATGAAGTAGGTTTTGTAGGGAAAGACTTATTCCCATAGATGGGTCCTGGGTGCCAGGTGGGTGGGGTACACTGGTTTTGGTTCTGGATGGACTTAGAGTGTCATATCTGTGAAGTTTCTTCTGCCGTAAGCCAGTGATGTGTTTGAGTGCCTCAGTGGCCTTGACTTTGAAAATTTGTGGCAAGGATGATGTGGCTTTGCTTGGGGTGGGCTCACTGGGATGTTTCTTAGGCTGGGAGCATGTATGTGACATGGCTGGTCAGCCAACTTGGAGGCTAGCTTGCCGGTGTGGGGGGGTTGCTAGACTGTTATTTTGGCCAAGGGTATAGGATTGCAGCTGCTTGACTAGTTCAGGACCAAGTCCACTACGAGGTCTCAGTCAGCTAGGCTGTTTCTCCAGCTGGGGCACAGGCATACAGCTGCTCGACCAGCTTAGGGACAGGTTTGTTGAGGGTGGGTCTGTTGGGCTGCCTTTCTGGCTTGTGGGTCAAGAGTGTGCAGTGGTTCAGCTGGTTCAAGGATGGGTTGGCCTGGCTTGTTTTTTTTTTTTTTAGAAGGGATATCCAGATCACGGATGTTTGGTCAGTTTGGTGGAAGGGGGGTTGCCCACCAGAGGCAGGCCCACCAGGTTGTTTCTTTGCTTGGATGTGCAGGCTGCAGCTCCATGGCTTGGAGACATGAGTGGTAGGGGCATGTCTGCTGGTCTGTACCTCCAGCCAGGCACAAGGGCATAAAGTGGTTCTGCAGGTTCAAGAGTGTGTCCAATGGAGGACATATTAGGGTCCACTAGGTTTTTTCTTTGACTAGGGTCACAGGTTTGTAGCTGTTCAACCAGACCAGGATTATCACAGCCATTCCTTGGCCCAGAGTATCAGTGTTGTGGTGTTGCAGCTACCTACATGGGCTTGATGGAGTGACAGCAGAGCCCCAAGCCTGCAGAGAGCAGTGGCTACTGGCCCCAGGTAGGATTCCACTCCAGTAGTACATCTGGTGTCAAGATGGCACCATACTGCGGTAGTTTGTGTGATGAGGGGGCAATGAGGGGTGCATAACAACTTGTGCTTCTAATTGAGGCAATGCAGCTGTGTGAATGCTAGGCAGCTACTCAGACTGGGCTCAGGGCTTGAAAGGATTGTGGTATTCTCCTGTAGTGAGGAATCTGTTGGGCTCAGGGCTTGAAAGGATGTGGTATTCTCCTGTAGTGAGGAATCCAGGTATGTGTAGTCGCAATGAAAGCTGGTGGACATCTTGGGCTTACATGTTCCCCTGAAGGGGAGGTTTCTCTTGACTCTGAGCTGATCTCAGGAGGGGAGATGGGTTGGCAGAGTAGGGTGCCTTATTACCCCTGCTATGCTGTCTTCCCGGACTTCTGACCACCACAGGAACCTTCACCACTCCCTAGCTCCATTCCAACACTCTCCTGACAACATTCCAGTCAAGTTTTAGTTGTGTATTTGCTGCTTTGGTCCTTTTTATGAGGGAGATGAGTGGCAGATGCTTCTAATCAGCTATGTTACCGACATCGCTCCTAAACTCCTTTTCTCTTGCTGCTCTTAAGATTCTCTTTGTCTGATTTTTGACAGTTTGATTATAATATGTCTTGGTAAATTATTCTTTAAGTTGAACCTGACTGGAGGTATTTAAGCTTCATGTACCTGGATGTTCATATCTTTCTCTGGATTTGGGGAAGTATTCAGTTTTTAAATAAGTGTTCTTTAAATAAACTTTCTGCCAGTTTCTCTCTCTCTCCTTATTATCTCCTATGACGTGAAAATTAGCTCTCTTGATGTTCTGTGAATCTCGTAAGGTTACTTTATTTCTTTTCATTCTTCTTTCTTCCCCACCCTCCCCGACTGACTAGATATTTTTAAATGACATGTCTCTAAGATTGCAGATGTTTTCTTCTGCTTAATCAAGTTTGCTGTTGACATTTTCTATTGCATTTTTAATTTCATTCACTGTATTCTTCAGGTCCAGAATTTCTTTTGGGAAATAATGATTTCTATCTCTTAATGGAACATTTTTGTTTCTGTATTGTTTTTCTGATTTTATTGAGCTGTTTATCTGTGTATTCTTATGGTCTACTGAGCTTCCTTAAAACACTAATTCTGAATTATTTTTCAGGCAATTCATAGGTCTCCATTTCTTTGAGATTGGTTATTATTGTATTTCTTGGTGACATCCTGTTTCATCTATCTATCTTGTTCCTTGAAGTTTTGCATTGCTGTTTTTGCATGTGAAGAAGCAGTTATCTCCTCCAATCTCTCTCACCCTGTCTTTGGATGAGAATACTTTCTCCCAATAGCCCAGTTACGCATTCTGATACTCTCTCAGATCTTTTCTATGAATGTGTCTACTGTACACCTCTTGTTACCAATTAGGGGTAATTCTCAAGACTATGTCTTTTCTTGATCTTGCAAGGCCAGGTGCTGAGAGCCTCCATCTTGTTTTCTCTTGGGTGGTGCCCTCTAATGCTCAAGTTTGTGTGCCTTCTCAAAATCCTGCGAATTGAATTGGGTGGCTGTATAAGAGGCTTGTATTTGCTGTCTATGGGGGCATGCTTTGGGATCTTGGCTGGGGTGGGGCTGGGAGCATGTGGAGTGCTTGTATGCCAGCAGGGGAAAGGTTCTCCATGCAAGGCATTCCACATGGCTGTGGGAGCTTCTGATGCGACTCTGCAGAGTAGTGAGGAGGCTCGGTGGCCTCTCTTCCTTATTCCCAGTCTTTTCCAACTACCGAAGCTATGCCAATCACTTCAGTATTCTAGGTAAGGTGGAAGGCAGTTCAGCCTTTTAGGTAACATCCTACAGGCCTACCTAAGGGAGCTCACTCATTATGCTGTCACTTTTTCCCATGGAAGAAATTGCAGGTTGGTAGTGGGGAGGCTCTCTTGGCAGTGAGCTGTTCCACCTTGGGGTAGAAGTGACGTAGGTAAAGGGTAACCATTCTTCTTATGTTCTTCAACACGTCTACTCTCAAGACTATGTGATCTAGTGGTGTGCTGAAAGTCCTCTGAAATTTCCACAAATGTACTCCTGTTCATGGATATTTGTCTAAATCAATGGTCTGCAGAGGGATGACAGTAGAAAGCTCCTATTCTACCATCTTGTTGACACCACTCTATTCATCTGTTTCTTTTAATTTTTAAATATAGCTATTAGAAAATTTTAAATTACACATGGGTGGATCACATCATGTTTCTATTAGAGGGTGCTGGTCTATATCACTTAGCATTCTGAAATTGAAATTTTCTTGCCTTATGTTTAATTCTCTTAGGGATCATTGTCAGAGGGTTAGAGTGAGGTAATCTAATAAGCGAACTGATGTTAATGTTCCAGTCTTCTCAAAAATGTGGGGACCTTATCAACTAGTTCAATCAATCCCATCTCATTTTTGTAACCAAGAAATTGAGGCTCAGAAAGGATAACTGTGTGCCAAATATAACAATGCTAAGTCAAAAATGGACTACGTCTAGTCCTTTTCAGTTTGACTATTTTATCTCTAAGTATAAGTCCTTTTCCTGTAGATAACATCATTACCCAAAAGAGTCAACTTTATCAGTAAATTATGAAGAAGGAGAAATTCAAGAAAAGGGAGTCACTTCAAGTCCCATGACTGGCTGCCTATTCTGCCTTCTTTGCCAAGATTTACTTAAAATGTGGTTCAAAGAATTCTGTTGTTTTCTTCCCTTCAAAGGCACTTGTCATCATTTACAGCTTAAAATTCAGAGCTTCTTAATCTTCTTTCATCATGTAATACAAAGTGCAATTCCAAATGACAATGCAGTAATTATGTCTCTATGATTAACTGGACTGAGTGTCTAGACAACAGTTGACCTTAGGTTGCTAGTGTTTGGCTCATAATTTGGAGGTTCCTTGATTTACGATTTATTCCAATAAACCCATCATTAAGTAGAAAATATTAAGTCAGAAATGCATTCACACCCATCCTGCCAAACATCATAGCTTAGTCTAGCCCACCTTAAATGTGCTAAAAACATTTTGTGTTAACTTACAGTTGCAAAATTCATCTATCACAAAGTCTATTTTATAATAAAGTACTGAGTGGCTCATGTAATTTTTCAAATACTATATTAAAAACATATTGCTTTTGAACTGGGCATGGTGGCTCATGCCTGTAATGTGAACATTCTGGGAGGCTGAGGCCAGTGGATTGCTTGAACTCAGGAGTTGGAGACCAGCTGGTGTAAGAGTGAGACCCTGTCTCTAAAAAAAACAAACAAACAAAAATAGCCAGTGTTTGTAGTCCCAGCTACTCGGGAGGCTGAGGTAAGAGAATCGCCTGAGCCTAAGAGTTTCAGGTTGCTGTGAGTTGTGATGTCATGGCACTTTACCGAGGGTGACAAAATAAAACTCAGTTTCAAAAACAAACAAACAAAAAACCATATTGCTTTTGTACTTTCATAAAGTCTAAATACTGTAAGTTAAATCATCTCACCATCTTAAGTCAAGGATTGCCTGTAACTAACATTCCATTAAAAAAAGAAAACACTTGAGGCTGGGCGTGGTGGCTCATATGCCTATAATCCTAGCATTCTGGGAGGCTGAGGCGGGTGGATTGCCTGAGCTCACGGGTTTGAGACCAGCCTGAGCAAGAGTAAGACCGTGTCTTTAAAAATAGCCAGGAGCAGAGAGGGAAGGAGTGAGGGTGGTGGGGTCTCGGCGCCTGTGGCTCAACGGGCTAAGGCGCCAGCCATGTACACCTGAGCTGGCCGGTTCGAGTCCAGCCCGGGCCCGCCAAACAATGACAGCTACAACCAAAAAATGGCCGGGCGTTGTGGCGGGTGCCTGTAGTCCCAGCTACTTGGGAGGTGGAGGCAGGAGACTCGCTTGAGCCCAGGAATTGGAGTTTGCTGTGAGCTGTGATGCCACAGCACTCTATCCAGGGTGACAGCTTGAGGCTCTGTCTCA
>CAUYRH010183610.1:0-18500 GCA_963574655.1 Perodicticus potto
GTGTGTGGGGTGGGGATGGGGTAAACAGGACAAGGTGTATACAGGACATTTCTGTACGTACAGTTTCTCATTGAACTCAAAACTCCTTTAAAAGATAAAGTTCAGGGCAGCACCTGTGGCTCAAAGGAGTAAGGCGCCGGCACCATATATCAGAGATGGCAGGTTCAAACCTGGTCCCGGCCAAAAACTGCAAAAAATAAATAAATAAATAAATAAATTAAATTAAATTAAATAAAAATAGAAAAACCAGCTCGGTATTATGGGCACCTGTAGTCCCAGCTACTTGGGAGGCTGAGGCAAGAGGATCACTTGAACTTCGGAGGTCGATGCTGTGAGCGAGGTTGATACTAGGCCATAGCACTCTGCCCAGGGTGAAAGTGAGACTCTGTCTCCCCCCACTCCCAAAAAAAGTTCCCTCCATGGAAACAGGGCTCTGTGGTGGGTCTTTGGAGTACAAGCAGCCTCTCAGACAGCAGGCCCAGCGATGCTTAGGTTGGATGATCAGAATCTGATTTATAGGAAAAGAGGAAACTAGTATTTGCTGGGGCCTGTGCTATGTGAGGCCATGGTCATGGTCATGGCTGGCATGTGTCATCTCATTCAATCCCTACCACAGAGAGCTTAGCAGTGATGTCAATTTTAACTGAGGCTCTCAATGGAGAAGGACTCTGTGTAAAAGCTGCACACCAGGAAATGGCAATTCAGAATCTGAACCAAAGTCACACCTCAAGCTCAGACTTGCTGCGACAACCAGCTATGTTTTCCAGGGCCAACACCACAGCAAAAATGAGCTAAGCGTGCAGAGTAACGTGCCCGTGAGTCCCAGAGAACAGCTGGCATATAAGGAAGTTAGCACAGACAGTGGACACAAGCTGGCCCACATATGCCGTGTGACCGAAATGCAAGCTCCTGTTGTCACTGCTGCTCTGTCTGGTGCAGGCCTTTCAATGCTATTAAGAATCACAACAGAGAAATACTTACATTTACTCACTGGGAGATTGTGAACTTTATACTCTTACGAGGAAACTTTTTTTTATTTCTTTTTACATCATGGAATTTCATTTATTATAGGATTCAGTTTCTTCCTAACATAGTTTTAGCCAAAATCCAGCAATAGGAAAATAAATATAAGTAAAGGGGCTTCAAAAGTTATAATTAACTTACTTCCTGATTCTAACGGTTAATTTGGTTTTAGTCTTTGAGGAGGGAGCAGGTGGTCAGGGCTGCTCCCCAGAAGGATGCCACTGAGACAGTGTGAGGTGGCTGGAGGTGCCCGGGCTGGCAGAGCCTCTGTACCAGCAGGAAATGCCACCTCCCTTCCCTGTGAGCAAGGTCCAGCCTCCCCAGGAGCCCATGTCCCTGCTCTTTTGAGGGAGAACCTTCTCTCTGATGTTAAGGACCATCAGGTGGGTCTCATTCCGATAGCACCTTTTCTCATCTGAAATTCTCACACTACTATACTTATGCCATTTCTATCTTAGTTATGACCTTTCTACAAAATCTTGTCATTCTTCCTCACCCTGTAAATCAACCTATAGATAAATGACTTTAAAGTGAACTTTCTAAAGACTTATGAATATTGTTTAAGAGAAAACCCTAATTCGAGAGTAAAATGGCTATCCTATCACTGCTACCACTCAGATTCTACAGGTCTACAAAGTATAGTTAATCTGCAGTCATTAGAATGTTCTATAATCAGAAGGCCCCAAGCTATAAGGTCTGTCCCAGCTGAGCCACGGCCGCCATGCATGTGCCAGCAGTGAGCACTAGGTGGCGCTGTGTCCCAAAGCAGACAGACAAGACCCGTCACTCCGAAAACCAGTGGGGTAAAAAAAACCTTTATCCCAAAACACACAGAAAAAGACATTTTTCTTCCTCAAACCAGGAAGGTAGTACTGCAACCCTGGGTCATTTAGAACTTTCCCTTTGAAGGATATATTTAACCATAATGAAGTCTTGTTATGAAAGGCTCTTAAAAATTCTCAGTATTGTATCTTCAGCTATCTAATGCTTGTTTTACCAGTTCTCAGTTTTGTCTATAATTAAGAAATGTAGCATCTGTGAATGCAGCATTTAAAAAAATCTTTGAATGCCCACTCGAAACCATCCCAGTGGCCTAAGACTGGGCAGAAAGGAGAGGGCTCTGCTTTGTCCCAAGCGGGAGGGGGACCCTGCCAGGGCAAGTGGCTGTTCACCCCAACGGCCGCAGAGCAGCTCCAGCCCTGCCTTGAGACTTGCCTTCAGTGTCATTCTGCGTCCCTTTCATATCTAGTTAGAACAAGCCAGCAGTCAATTCCAACATGGTTTTCAGTTTTAAATGGCCCCAATAAAACTTTACTTGAAACACAATGATTTCTACTTCTTTTTCAGAACAGAAAAAAGCAGCAAATTGAAGGGAAAAAAGGACATTCCTTTTACATGTACAACCCCCACACTACAAAATCCAAAATTCATTTTCAAAGACGGATAGGACAGAAGCCAAGGGTTTCATAATGGGGTCGTGGGGCCTCCCTGAGAGCCAACTACCACAGGAACATAGCACTCACTGTCCAGACATGGATCTTGGTAACTATGTCACATTCAAAAATATCCAAATAAGTGACCAAAATTAAAGAAACAAAGGCCATAAAAATCACCCAGGTTGACAGGTGAAAATGATAATGCTATCACTTCCACCCCCAGGGAAGTGCTGAGTGTCCTGCAGAGAAGAGGACCACCATGAAACTGGACTAGAATGTGAGCCTCTGTGCCAAGCCTGCTGATATGTGGTCCAAAACTCATCAGACTAGATTCTCACTTGTGAACATCTGGACTCACTGCTAAACTCAGTGAATTCTCAGTCACCATCAGTTTTGAGTCTCAGATTAAAATATTCTAACCACATTTAAATGCATATGAAATTCTCTAGTAACAATGCTGTTCCTGTAATTCAATCCATATTATATTCAACTGCTTAGAAATAAGTTATCCTTGAACATAAACTTCATGCCTCTGATAAGTGAGAATATATTCCTAACTGCACCACTGGGAAGCCGACTCTAAAAGCCAGCTATGCTCAGTGGCTCATTCCTGCAAACCTAGCACTTTGGGAGGCTGAAAAGGGAAGATTGCTTGAGGCCAGGAATTTGAGACCAGCCTGGGCAACATAGCAAGACCCCAACTCTACAAAACTTATAAAGTTTAGCTGGGTCTGGTTAGTGTGCACCTGTAGTCCCAGTTACTAAGGAGACTGAGACAGAAGGATCACATAAGCCCAGGAGTTGGAGGTTGCAGTGGGCTATGATGAAAACACTGCACTTTACCCGGGCAACAGAGTGAGGCCCTTTATTTAAAAAAAAAAAAAAAAAAGCCAAGATCTGGGGTTAATTTTCATTACTACACAAATAAAAACTAAACTATCTCTCTGGGAACTAGTACTGAAGTTGGCAGTAACTAAACCCAAGCAGAGGCACGATTTTTGAAGGGCTTTCACTTCTTAGGAACTACTCATTTTTTAGGAACTCTCAAAAGCAGATGGAGATCTGAAACATACTATAAATTAATTTCTTCTACATACCATAGTCTGAAAATGTTTCCAAATTTTTATCCATGAAGCAAGAGGCTGTAAGATATTCTTATAAGAAAGTACTCTGTAGGACTTAGAAAACTAACTTTGCACCTGGGTGTCCTAAAATTGCTAACAGTCATGTTTCCAAAGTACTTCGCCCTTGACCCAGACCTGCAGGGGGACATAGGGCAGTGACTGGCAATGGAGACCAGGGCGCAGCACCTGCAGAGATCAAGGTCTCCACCAGAGTGGAGTCATGTTCATGTCACTTCCATTCATTTCAGCTGCAGCCAACTCAGCAGGGACTTTTGAAGCATCAAAATTAGCCAGTTTTAAAACTGAACAGACAGCCCATATTACTGTCACATTTTTAAACATCTAAACCAAGTTACACAGCTGTTAACATGAGGCTGTTTCTGAAAATTAAAGATAAAAAATCCAGATACTTTAAAACTTCAATAATTATTACAAATGAAACAAGTGATTTGACGGAACAAAAAATCACCTACATGTGCATGTGTGAACTTTATGGTTTCAGAATCCTAAATGATAATTTGTTCATTTGGAGTTATTTCTTAAAATTTATAACTAAGCATCTAGAAATGTTAAAATAACCAAACATCTAGGCAAAAACTCTGATGCCAAGTATGCACAACAGATGTTCACCTTTCTTCCCAAGTATTATTTTTATATAAAGTAACCAATGGAATGGATACTACATTTTAAATCAAGAAATAATTTCACCTCAGATACGACAAACTTTGGCAGAAATGTCACAAGCCATTCAGGTGACTTACCTGAATGGGTCCCACAGACATCAGCAGGCTCTTGAGCTGGGCATCGGTGGTTGATGAGGACAGCCCCTCCACAGACACCACGCAGGGCTGCGGCTTGCACTCCACCACCCGCAGGTTCTGCTTGTTGGGCACCAGGCGCCCACGGCCCATGGGTCCTGCTGCCCCTCTGCCCCGCCCGTGCATGATGGCCTGGCAGCGACAAAGGAAAGGCAACCGTTCTGAGCCTGGGTTTCTCCACAGCTACTAAGATATAAAAGGTGAGCAAGTAACTTACAATCCATTAAAACATACCCTGAGCTATAGGATTTTCTGTGGTTTTTCTCTCGACTCTCAGAGAATGGTTTAATACTTAAATGAGACAAAAAAACCCAGCAAGTCTAGGTGGAAGAACAGGAGGGAATTGACAACACCTGAATCTCTCCAGGGGCCACCAAGTCATGCCACGAAGTCAGGCACTCTGGGTAGGACATCATCCTTCTGCAGATGAACACCCAAATGACTCAGAAATGTCCAGTAAGTAACACGGGTAGGGGTTCAGATACGGAGCGCAAACTTCTCCCACTGTATTACAGGCCAGTCTCCATAGAGACCCCTGTGTGTCGAATTTACCTTGAGATCACAACAAGCCACAGCGTTATGTATGCAATTCATTCTGCAAACACGTACCTCTGCTAGCCCGACAACCTTAAAGGCATAATCTGCGACAAGGGTTTCACCCCTAACTGTGCAACGCCATTATCTGAAGAGCTTTTAAAAACAAACACACACAGCAATGGCTGAGTGTGACCCCACCTCCAAGATGATTTTGCTGGTCTAAGGTAGGGTCCTAACATTTATTGTTTTTTTAAAGGTGCCCAGGGTTCAAAATTCCTGCTCTAGGATCTTTTAAGAAAAAAAGAAACAGCTGAAATTACTAGCATTAAAAAAAGAGAGAGGGCTCGGTGCCTGTGGCTCAAGCGGCAAAGGCACCAGCCATATACACCCGAGCTGGCGGGTTCGAATCCAGCCCCGGCCCACCAAACAACGATGGCTACAACCAAAAAATGGCCGGGTGTTGTGGGGGGTGCCTGTATTCCCAGCTACTTGGGAGGCAGAGGCAAGAGACTCGCTTGAGCCCAGGAATTGGAGGTTGCTGTAAGCTGTGATGCCACAGCACTCTATCCAAGGTGACAGCTTGAGGCTCTGTCTCAAAAAGAGAGAGAGAGAGAGAACACCTGTGCCTGACTTCTCCTGCTTAGGAGAACAGTGAAATATGAAAGGCTGAGTGGAAGTCAACAGCACTACCCTCCTTGTGTTCTAGAGTTTGGGTAGAAAGGGACAAAAATGGCCTCCCCAGTTCATCGCAGAAAAAGGCAGAGTGCGGTGGGAACCAGCCCTAGGCCCGGGGTGGGGGTGAGCACGCACTGACACACATGGCAAGTGAGAGGGAACCTCTCCATGCTCTGCAGACGGCAACAAAACCACTCAAGAAAACACACCAAAAGCTGCCAAGTTCCACTGGCTGGAAACCAGCAGTAACTCCTCTTTCGTTCTAGCTATAGTAGTTGTGGGATTAACACTAACATCCCTTACCAAATGCTTGCTTATACATCAGGCACCAGGATTTTGATATGCATCTTCCCATAAAATCTTCACAATCATTCAAATAAGGTAGGAAATACACCCTCATTTACAGTACAGATAATGAGGTTTAAAAGAAGCTCAAGTACTTTATTTTTACACCTCCATGGTAAGGGTATGCGTTTTCTAGGGCTGTTCTCATCATATGCTCAGGGATAACCCTCAATGAAGAAGTCTCAGACTAAAACAACCGTTAGAGACTGTATCACTACCAGTGGAGACGCCATGTGCCTACATCTGCTTCCTGCTAGAAAACAGAGTGACTATGTCTGTTCCCCTATCATGAAGTACTGAGATAACATACACGAAGTGATTTAAACACTTCAGAGAGCCTCAGAATGGTTTTTCTTTAAGTTAGGAAGACAGGGTCGCACTCTATTGTCCAGGCTAGAGTGCCACAGCGTCAGCCTAGCTCACGGCAACTTTAAACTCCTGGGTTCAAGTAAGCCTCCATTACCTCAGCCTCCCAAGTAGCTGGGACTACAGGCTCCTGTTCCAACATCCAGCTAGTTATTTCTATTTTTGGTAGAGAAAGGGTCTCTCTCTTGCTTGGAGCTGGTCTTGAACTCCAGACCTCATGTGATCCTCCTGCCTCAGCCTCCCAGACTGCTTGTATTACAGGTATGAGCCACCACATCTGGCAGAATGGTATTCGTATTAACATGACTTCTTAGGAGCAAAATGAGGAGGGAGGGTACACTAAATAGTGGGCTCCAGTCTCCCCTGGGAGATCACACAGTAGGGTGCTGCTTCCTCATCTCCCTCACTGTTGTTCCATCATGAGCAGCTCTGGCTTCCATAGCAAGACTTCACTGCCAGGCCAACATCTCTCCTGCACAGCCATGGCAGCCCTGGGAGCCTAAGAAGGTGCTTCTCGCTAGAAGTGGAAAGCATGGCAAGACAGTATGCCCCGTGCACAACTGAAGAGCAGTCTGCGGAGAAAGCGGGGCCACCCTTGCTTCTGTCCTGATAGACTGAGCTGGGAGAAACACCTTCTAATCCAGGGGTCAAGGAAAGAAAGTACTGCCACTTTCATGGGCAAGTCACTTCACTCCCAAGGCTTCAATTTCCTCTCTCTGATCTAGGGACATGACTACAAAATCAGCGTGCGCACACACGAGCTACGTTTTGAAGTCTGACGAACCACCAAGTAGAGAAGGAGGCATACTTGGATGGGGCTGCACACAAGCATGGGTGCAGGGACGGCACAGACACGTACCCACACAGCTGTGTCAGAACACAGCTGCTGCTCAACACACAGTTCAGAGATG
This sequence comes from Perodicticus potto, assembly GCA_963574655.1. Classification (NCBI taxonomy): domain Eukaryota; kingdom Metazoa; phylum Chordata; class Mammalia; order Primates; family Lorisidae; genus Perodicticus; species Perodicticus potto. The sequence continues at coordinate 7,236 of CAUYRH010183610.1, forward strand.
CATGATGTCAGCCTATTCTTGGTGGTGATTTACTGGAGTTGTACCGTTAAATAGCCAGGAGAGGAAAGGGTGTGATAAAAATGCTCATGTGTTTTCAAAGCCAGAACAAAGAAAATGACAGCTCATTATGTGCATACTGTGTGCCAGGCACAAAGGATCAGACAACCGTCTCATGTCAATCCCCTGCACAGGGAACGCGGCTTTGCCGGCCCCAGTGCTATGGGCTGGATGACAAGCCGTACCTTCTTCGCAGGATGAACTCCTTGGATGCTTTTGATTCCTGGAGGAATAGCTGAGTGTGCATGAGGGCCCGGTGGGGGATGCAGAGGCTGCTGGAGGCCCCCCCTGGTCAGGGTCACCTTGCGGGCAGGCTGTGGTCCCACTTCCGGAGGCTGAGGAAGCCGCTGGGGCTGGCCATCAGGGTGAAAGAAGCCATCACTCTCTCCTCCCTGCTGAAACCAAGGAAGTACAGGGTTCAGTGTCTGCTCCACCAAACACTCCTCCCAGCACCAGAAGCCCTCCGTCAGCGTTCACTCAAGAAGCAAGATAATTTTAAGCTGTGTGAGCCCAAACCTGTCATCCACTGGAGCCAGTAAAGACATTTCTCACTGGATAAGGGGGAAGTTTCAACAGTATTTTTGGAATTTAGAGGATTAAGATCTCTTTTAATTACCGTATTCATTTAAGAGGTCTGTAATTGGTTCAGCGCCGATGGCTCAACGGGCTAAGGCGCCAGCCACGCACACCTGAGCTGGCGGGTTCGAATCCAGCCTGGGCCCGCCAAACAACAATGACGGCTGCAACCAAAAAATGGCTGGGCGTTGTGGTGGGCACCTGTAGTCCCAGCTACTTGGGAGATGGAGGCAGGAGACTCGCTTGAGCCCAGGAATTGGAGGTTGCTGTGAGCTGTGATGCCACAGCACTCTATCCAGGGTGACAGCTTAAGGCTCTGTCTCAAAAAAAATAAAAAATAAAAAAAAAAAAATAAAGAGGTCTGTAATTAAAATAAGTGCTATTTAATTCAGTGAAATACTGCTTAACTTTTAAAAAATTCTGTACATTCAGTATGTGCTTCTCACTTACAACAAGCATTACTCATTTTCAAGACCCTTCTTAATAAAAGCTGGAAGTCTGCATAAGTAGTAGTTTTAAACTTAACTCCCATTCAAACCTAACCTTGTGGCATCAGCCCAGCTCCTGCCGACTGTGGCTGCAGATCCGGGGTGTGTCCTAGTGCTTTCCCCCATAGGCACCACTCCTTCAACACTGTGTTCACTAAGTCCACATGAGAAGCATCCCTAACCACGGGCTGGAAATCCTTCCTTCCTGCCAAGAGCTGCCAGTGCCCTGGCCAGTGCAGAGCATGCACGTGTCAGGGGTGCATTTCTGCTCCCAGGAACTACAGACACAGCAGAAGCCGCACCTGTTGTGTCTTCCTGAAGTTTCCCTATTTCTTGACCCTAAAACTACTCAAACAATTAGGAAATGAGTATATATTCAAGCCGTGCCACTGATGCTGCTTCTACGTCCAGACACACGAAAAGTACACCTGGACAGTTCCCTAGCTACTTTTGGTACTAAAAATAGTGCTTTACCAAAAGAGTAGCAGGAGGTCAGGAAAGAAAGGATAGGTGGCAAGGATATCAAAGCTTGTCTTGCTAACGTATGTAATCCTAATCGAAACAGATGCTTGGACATGAAAAGAAGATTAAGGCTTCATTTCGCACATTCATTGCTTCTCTTTACACTAACAGGGATATAAAGTACCAGTCACTGGTCAGGAAACCACCCTCACACAGGCAGCTCAAGCTACACAATATCTGCAATGGTGACCTGGTAAATTAATTGAGAAGAAACTCATACAGCCATGTCCTGAAGAATCTTTCGGAGACGGAGACCGTTTAAAGGAACAAAGGGCTCTCTCTACAAAGAGAAGGAACAGGGAGTGGAATGAGATGGCTGTAGGCAAGACTTTGCTAAAACTGCTAAAAGTAACAGGGACCTGCAAAAGGATGAGATGAAATGTCACATGGAGTCCCAATTTCTGGCTACGACGACAGGAAAAGGTCTCCAGGCACAGCAGAACCTCCACAGCGGACCACTTCCAGAAGCAGGCCTACTTTTCAGAACAGACATGCCCCACACGGATGTGTCAGTACAAAAGCTCTAGTTCCTCATGGTGACCACCTCCGCATGCAGACCAGTTTGTTACAGTCCCTCAGAGTGGCCAACTTACAGGGGTTCTGACGTATAATTGCCCAAAACAACCATTTCAGGGATCTGAGAATTAGTGAATGTCGAATGACAAAAAAGGGAGAGGCGCTTGTCCCGAGGGAGGCGTGAGGACAGCCCCTGTGCTGCCCTCTTGGTGAGGGCTCCTCCCAGCTACAGCTGCAGGCAACCCCACAGTAGCCCTGTCCCTCAAGAGTAAACTCTGAGGGAGGCTCAGGGACGCTCTGGGATCCACAAGCCTCTGCTCAAGGTCCTAAAGGACAAGCAGCAGACAGCCAGAAATCTTGGACCTAGAGCAGACAGTGTCAAAGCAATATGATGGACAAAAAGATTAATACTCTGGGTCACTGCTTCTCTACCAATCCAGAGCTAAAAACAAGATGACCTACAGAGTCAACTTTAAAAAGAATAGCTGTACCAAAAGCAGGATGTCATTACTTGAGCATATTAACTTTATAATACAAATTTCCAAGGCATTCCTGGAATCTGAGTCACCAAGAGTTTTGGTATCACTTATAATCCAGCTGTGGAACCATACTAGTCAAACATCTGACAAGAAATATGCTAGGATCTGTGCAGACCGGGTTACCTTCCCCCTCCCTGCAAAGTGAAGTCCCATCACCCTCACTGTGCCCACAGAACGCTGCTCACGTAGTCAGCACTGGGACATCCCAGTGGTTCCAAAGGTAGGACTCCACACTGCCTCCTGAGAGGGGAACATAACGTATTTTGTAACTATTTTCAGCAAAGAGTTGAAACAAATGAGATTAATCATCATTTAATTAAATCATTTTAATTAAATGAAGGGCCACTATAAAGCCATGCTTTTGAATTTCTCTTAAGATCATGCTAAGCATTCAGCCCTTAGTGTAAGTAACAAGTTATTTTTCACTTTGTAAGAAAAATTGAAATTCTTTTTCCAATTCAAAGATCATTCTCTTATAACTTAGCAGAATGAAAAGCTAATTACAGGGAAAATTGTTAATTCCTGGGTTATTCCAGTTAGTACTAGAAATGGACAACGACTGCACTACTAGGCCATGCCAGGAGCACAGTGCAGCCAAACACACTCGCCCCTGAGGGCACGTTCTTCAACTGCAGCTTTAACGCAACAACCTGCCCCTGTGGATCCTACAGAGCAAAATTTAAAAAAAAATTTTTGTAGCGGTTTTGAGGAAATTTTTACTTCACCTTTCCCAATGGACACTTATTTCAATATACATTTCAGCCACACGTGGGTGACCCCACAGCTGCTGTCATGAAGTATGCAAGCACTACTTTGAACTGCCCTCTGATACATCTTGGTGGTCCAGGTAATTATTTGCAAATGGAGTTTAGTTTTAGCCACAAAATCAAGTATCCCACAGCCATGTGAGAAGAGACAAGGCCCAGTTTTGGGTACTGCAGGTCCCACCCACAGACCAGCTGTCTAGTTATCTGAAGACTGTTGGCCACTGTGTGCCCAGACTGGCCACGCAACAAGCCCTGGGTACCGTGGACGGGGTCTCGCATTCGCTCTGACTCACAGCCACGTGCAGTAACACTCAGCCACCCCCAGTTCCCAGCACGCCCCGGCTAAGTATAATAGCCCCAGCTTCCATCTCCTCTCACCCCTCGGCCTGAACTCCCAAACATTCAACCCTAGGGGAACAAAGGGGCATACAAGGCATGACGCTGACAGGCCTGTCACCTGGCTGAATGTATGTGCCTGACTGACCTGGAAATAAATAAAATAATGCTTTCGATTCCCTTCTACTGCACATATCAGAGCAATTTCCTGTTAATTAGTATATTGTTTTGACTTTTGGTTTTAGCATATTTTAGTATAATTACCAAGGGACAAAGTCTTCAATTAATTACATCTGAGAGACAAATTAAGCCCATATTTTTATATCCATAGATTAGACAAAATTTCAGAAAGAACCAATCCAAATTAAATCTACCCATTAAGTTTTCTATAACCTATGCATACAGTTATGGCACTGAAAGAGATCTCAAAATTATTAGCACTTAGGTATGTAAATTTTAAAATACTGTTAGTTAGAAATTTTAAAAACTGTTATCTTAATTAATGTAAGCATATGAGTGGTTATATGTGGAAGGTACGCTGCAAATCTATTTAGAAAAAGTTCACTTTGAAACTGAACTTCTCTGGGGTGGCACAGCTCATTTCTGAACTCTCCACACAATGCAATGTTCAGGTACAGTTTTAAACATCTTCTACCTGCTTAAAAACAGATGCAAGAAAAGAATTTTGGTCCATCTTAGACCAAGACACAAACATTATGTTGGTTTTCTCCACAAATGATTATCTTTTAATGAATACTATAAAACATCTTTCTAGATTAAGTTTTAAAATACATATATATATAAATGTATATAAATAAATATACCAAAAGTGTATATATATAAATGTATATAAATAAATACTACCAGAATTAAGTAAACTTAGGAAATACTTTTTATCAGCTTGATCATTATAAAAAATGAGGTCTGTAGCCACCAACAGTAGCAGGACAAATTTATTTATAACAAATGGCTTAAATGTATAGATAAAAATGCCTATTGATACTGTCAGGGCTTCTTGCAATTTGACAGATCAAATCTTATTTTCATTCTTAAACCCCAAGAAGTGATATCACTACCTTGCATTCACCAGCGAGCAAATTGATTAATCCCTCTCTATAGAAATCTCAACTCTTGATTATACCTATCAGACGTTAAGCAGCATTATTCTAGAGTGACAACACTTGACAAATTCCCCAACCATTTCTCTCAGCCTTTGTGGCCCTGCTAGCTTGTATTAACCCTGATGAAAAATTAATTTTCCTTATCTTCTTCTAAACCCCAAAATCCAAATCCGCCAAACTGGCAACTCTTTCTGTAAAGGTATTATGAAAACCTCTCAAAGATTAATTGCATGTCTTCAGGTGACATTAAATTAATTTCTGTACTCATGACAGACATTTGATACTCCGTACTGAAAGGACAGATAACATTGTCAGGACACACAGAAGGACAGTGGTGTAGTGTCCCTGGGCAGCCTCTCAGGAGTCTTCCTTCCGATAAGAACCTATCACTGTCCCTGGCAATGCTGCTGACCTTCTGGCCGACAGGCCTCACAGAGCAGGTTCCTATTAGCTACAGCAATGCTGGGCCTGGCCTTATAATCTTCATAAAGCTCACTTGAAATCTGGACAATAAATGATATGCATGCTACACAAACTTTCTAAATATAAATACAGTTAAGACTGCTAAATTAAAGAAGAAAAGGCAAAAGGAAATAAGCAGGCTAACATTCTCTTCCTTCTCTGCAATACATGTCTTTGTGGAATGCAAGCATGCAAAACATGGAAAGAACTTAAATCTATTACTGCCTACCTAATCCTGGTAACAGGTCTACAGGGGCTGAATTAAAACCACATCGTTAGGTTAGGGAGCCCAGGGCAGAGACCTCTTAACTGCCAACCTTCATGAGGAAGAGGATTCTCTGGGCACATGTGCTCGCTTTATAGCATGGGGAAAACGTGGCCTGATTCTTCAAGGGCTCATGCTTGCTCTCTTACAGTTATCTTTCTGACATGGGGGAAATCTTTAGAAAACAAAAGTACCTGGCCTTTGAAGGAACAAATCAAAGCCTTAGGCCTCCGAGGGAATGAAATACCCCCAAGCTTCTCCAATTTCAACAGCACCAACCTATCAGCCTAAAAAGGGAGGATTTCTAAAGGCACAGAGGCACTCTAGCCTCCCCACTCTGCAGGCAGACTGGCTTCTCTCCAAAGGCACACAGGGCAGAGCTCCAGGGGCAGCAGCTCCGCAGCCCACTGCACAGAGCCCACCAGCTCTGCAGGGAAGGTGGCCAGTGCCGCACACGGCAGGCTGCGTAAAGCCACGGCAGAGGTGCCCAAGACACAGGAGAAAGCGATTCCCTTTCTGCCAGGGAAATACAAGTCAGCAAATCCAGCTCTTTAATGCTGGTTAATTATTTCTTATTTAAATGCTCATTTCACTCCCCTAGTCATGCCCCTAAAAAAATCATAAATTAATGAGTATAGAAATTCTTATGCCTCTGCCAGGAATGGTGGCTCACGCCTGTAATCCCAACACTCTGGGAGGCCCAGGCGGGTGGACTGCCTGAGCTCAAAAGAGCAGATCCCTGTCTCTAAAAAGAGCCGGTGTTTTGGCGGGCGCCTGTAGTCCCGGCTACTTGGGAGGATAAGGCAAGAGAATCGCTTAAGGATGTTTGGATGTTGCTCTGAGCTGTCACACCACAGCAAAAAAAAAAAAAAAAAAAAAAGAAATTCTTAAGCCTCAAAAGGGATATTTGTCTTCTAATGCCCAATGGTCATTATCTTATCCCATTTAGAGGCCAGAGATTTAAGAATGCTTAACAAAATAGTTTCTGTGGAAGTTACCAATTCTGCCCACACTAAAGCATTTCGAAGGTCTTAAAAATACACGTAGTACAAGTGTTTCTTCCCAAAAGGAAGAAACACCCTATCAAATAAGCCCTCAGCCAGGATTACCCAAGTCCCAGTCCTCTTCCTCTCTCCCTCCCTCTCCTCCCACCCCCCACCCCCAGCCATTTGCCTCTTGGCTATTTTACTACCATTAGCACCTTTTAAACAAGAAGTCACTCCACCTAGCAGGCTCTGAAACTCTCCAGGCCAGAGAAAGGAACTAGGGGGCAGCAGGTAAGGTGGGTGGGTGTGCACACCTCTCATGGCTCCCCACCTCTGCGTCCAAAGCAGTTGTATTATACTCAGTCGCCCATACTGTCTGGTCTTTCCAGAACCCTCTTCTCTGTCACAATTCCATGCACAGTTTTGTCCTTTTGGCAGATTCAGACTCTGGAACCTCACTCTCAAGTCACTTGTATCTGACCACTCCTACCTGGTCCCTCTCAGTTCTGTTATTCACCTGTTCCCAGAAGCTGCCACAGAGAGGCCATTCTAGGAAATGAGTGTGGCCAGGACGGCTGTGTACTCCGGCCCTGGGTCTGAACACTAAGAGTGGGTTTCTTGAATAACACACACCAGGCTATGGTTCTCTGCCTTTGCCTGGGTCTCACCACAAACAAGTCATCACCATGATGACGTACCATTTAACAAAACTCAAAAACCAGCAAAAAAGCATGTATAATACATCCCATTTTGCAAAATAAAATGAAGAAAGAGAAAAGGAAGTTCAGGAGGGGATGATAAATTTTTGCGTGAGAAGTTGGCTAAAAGAGTAAATGATGATTAATGTTTGTTTCCAAATTTTGCTTCCTACTGGTGTCATCTACATGTCCACAGAAACAACTATTACTTTCTTCAACAGGAGTACTGAGGAAAACCCTGTGTCAACTCCTCCCTTGCTATTTCAATAAAAGAGATTGTAAACCATGCTGCTATTTTTAACGGAATATTTAAGTTTCTTAAATATTTACAATGTACTTGCAGCTGTCCTAAATCTTGGTGACAAATAAATGAATAAATAAAAGACCAAACCCCTCCTCAACTAAGTAGTGGTAACCAGGAGACAGAACTCTGTAAACCAGCAGCCAGGTGAGAATCCTCAGGGGCAGAGGTGGAGAAAGGAGGCAGTCCAGGAGGCTCCCAGAAGCAGCACTGCAGCTGGACCTTAAACAACCAGAAACAGAGATGTCGGCCAGAGGCATGAGATCTGGCACACCCAGAAACAAGAGTGGGTAAAAGGCACACCTGGACCCTAGTGAAGCACTGGGGATTGTCTCTACCCCTCAGACCAGTGGTCCCAAAGGGTGGCAGATCACTGTACCAGGATACAATGAACTATCATGCTCATCTCAAAACTCAATGCTTGGGAACTGCGTCTTACACCTTTTTTTATATCAACACTTAAGTTAGAACCTCAAAAAAATTCTGCAATGACTGAGCTTTTATTTTCTAAAAGTCAGAGTATATGTGTAAGTGGACAGATGGGTAGGAACTCAAGCTACTCCAGGGGTAAGGTTGTAGTATTCAGTTGTGAACATGACAAGTCTCCCTGTGCCCCTTACCACAGAGAGGAGACCCCAGAGACCCTCCCTATTAGTAGCTGTGCACCTTGGTCACTGGCAAAAGAACATGCCTTGGTAAGCCCCCTGGTTCACAGAGGATAAGGAACTCATTTAAAATACTTCAATAGTGAATGCTCAGTTTTCTTAGAACTATCAACTACAATAATTCAAATAAGGAAATATAGCTGGGGTGATGCCTGTGGCTCACTGAGTAGGGCACCGACCCCATATACTGAGGGTAGCGGGTTCAAACCTGGCCCTGGCCAAGATGCAACAGAAAAATAGCTGGGTGTTGTGGCAGGCGCCTGTGGTCCCAGCTACTTGGGAGGCTGAGGCAAGAGAATCGCCTAAGCCCAGGAGTTGGAGGTTGCTGTGAGCTGTGATGCCACAGTACTCTACTGAGGGCGATAAAGTGAGACTCCGTCTCTAACAAACAAACAGACAAAAAATAAAATATGGCAAAAATATTTTAAAATCCTGTCAATGACCTATTTGAAAAATATGTAACATGTAGTACACAACAAGCAGTCTCTTTAGGATTCCTTTTTCCAACTCACTGCAGAAGGATCAGACATGTGTTGAGAGAGCCCAGAAGCCGTGACAGCCAACAGCAGTAGCAGGGGACATGCCTGGCACCCACAACTCCACACTGAGGTCCTGGAGCCTCCTAGACAGGGCTGATTCCAGATGTGAGGCAGAGATAATACACGATGAGCCTGAACATCTATGTTCTCAAGCCAAACAGAAAGGATATGTTCAAGGAATGATGAAAACCTACCAAAAGACACAGAAGCCAGCTTTAAGGGGCTCTTACTGGTCCATCTGGGATAGTTCTAAAATCAAAATAAATGGTAACAGTGACAATTCATTGAATGAGAATTCATAAGCCAATATTCATGTAAATAAATGAATGAATGATGGAGAAGAGAAAAGTATCAGAGTAGGAACATGACAGCTAATAAATACAGAAAGGGCACAGGCATTAGAAAATCATCAGTATTCACTAAAATAGTAAACTTTTGATAAGTAATGAAACACAAAGTCTCCGAGTTAACTTCCCATAAATCACTTATTAGTTATAAAGGGTAAATTACATCTCTGCAGTGGAGAGATTTGGCAAGCACCATCGTACCCCAGTGATCGAAGCTAATTTTGCCAAGACTGGACACTCTTAGTGGATGCACTGAGACGGACACAACGTCCGTTCTCTGGTGCTCCTCCCCAAACCCCACAAAACAAAACTGATCAGACAGAGCACGACACAAACCCAAACTGAAGGACGCTCCAAAGAACAACTGGGCTTGGCTCTTTATAGATCAGGGGCAAGAAACACAGAGCAGCAGAAAGGGGACTGACGCTACAACCCAGATCCTGGCAGCCCCTGGGAGCATGAGCAAAGGACAAGGTCAGAGGACTGATAAAATCCGAACACCTGCTGTGGTCAGAGGATGGCACTGCATCCATGTTAAACATCTTGATTTTGGTAATGTACAACTGTGGTTTTGTTCAAGAATGTGTCTCTGTGCCTCTAATGGTTTGGGGTAAAAGAATTAAGTTTTGGGGGCGGCACCCATATGCCGGAGGTGGCAAGTTCAAATGCAGTCCTGGCCAAAAACTGCTAAAAAAAAAAAAAGTTAAGTTTTTGTATGTGTAAAAGGACAAAAATAGAGGATGAAGTACAAACAAACTGCAGGATGTCAGCAAATGGTGACTGACCAGGGTGTGTGGAGTTCCCGTCCTACTGTAAAACAAAAGTACAGCCCCCAACTCCTCCACCCACAAAAGAGATCAGGTATATACACAGCACCTCTCTAAAGAAAACGTGGGAATAACTTTTGAGCAGCTAGGAAGGGAAGCTTACACATGTAGTCCAATCCCCAAAAGCAAGATCACACAAAATAAATTGGGCCCTTCTGCACGCAGCATTTTGACAGCCTTTTGAAAACAAAAGAGAAGAGTATTATGATGGGACAGCTGGCTTTCCTGCTGGGGCATTCTGTGCTTCTCCCATTTCTCTGTGTGGCCAAAAAAAATAAAGGTGTACTTAATTTGCTGACAAATCCTTAAAATTTTCATTGCCTTGATTAAAAGAGCTAAATTCAGTCTGCTTTCACTTTCTTGAAGAATATACAAGTAGCCACTCCAAACCCTCACATTTTTCTTCCTTACACTGAAAGGACAGGAGTAGTCACTGAGCTGCATCAGCCCAGGCACACGCTGCTCACGTCAGGGGTACAACACCTGATCCTTCCAACCGTTCATCCTGGGTCAAGAGCTGAGCCTCATTTTACTGATGAGGAAAATGAGATTCACTCAAGCCAGGTAACCACGGTTACAAAGATGGGCAATGAAAACCAGGAAGCAAACCCTTCAAAGACAATGACATTTCCCCTAAACCAGCACATGCTGCCTCACTTCCTTCTTCCTGTGTTTCATCACAGAGAACCGCTTTAGGTGACCGCTAAGTCCACACTGAGTAAACATGCTCTTTTTTTTAGCTGCTCTATTACTACTTGAATAGTTTTTTGGATGCTTTGGTAATGATCAAAATTATCATTTAACAAGGTTCACTGTTTAGTTTGTTAAAGTTAAATACTTAAAAATAGTTTTCCAAGAAATGAGCGAATAATGAATTTTTCTATATTCTAAGTAATAAAAAGAGCCACTCTATCAAATACAATTCTTTAAACAGACTACTCGCATAACTAATTTTCAGGGAGGCACATTTTAGAAGCAATATCTGCTGATATCTAACATTGTTTATAAATAGCATTAATTTGTTCTCTTTGTAATCTCACCAACAAATCCAGACAATAAAATATGAATGGAAAAAAATAGAGATTCACGGGGGAGGAGCCAAGATGGCGGCCGAGTAACAGCTTCCTTGCAACTGGGCACGGTGAGACTGGGGAGAGAAGAATTCAGGCATCTCTGGCTGGCGAGATCTGCCCAGAAACATCCCTTTGGGGACGCAGGGAGACAGCGTGAGACTTCTGGACCCCCGAGGAAGG
>CAUYRH010183611.1:0-12177 GCA_963574655.1 Perodicticus potto
AATTCTTTGGTTGCCTTTTTTTCTTTTTATAAATTACTTTCATTTATTGTGTGTCTTCAATCAACAACAACAGCATGAAAACACGTCCTGTTTGCTGTATAAACTTAATTCTTTTTTTTTTTTTTTTTTTTTTGGCTGGGCCTGGGTTTGAACTCACCACCTCTGGTATATGGGGCCAGCACCTTACTCCTTTGAGCCACAGGCGCCGCCCTGCCCAGCTATTTTTGGTTGCAGTTTGGCTGGGGTTGGATTTGAACCTGCCACCCTCGGTGTATGGGGCCGGCACCCTACTCACTGAGCAACAGACACCACCCTAGAAACTTAATTCTTATTTCTATCAATTAGCCTATGGGAAATTTGATTTCATTGTACAGTTTGTCATTTTCCTTAAAGTTTCACTTTTAAGATCAGTGGTGTTGGGTGAGGACTTACTTTAATAGCATCTATGCAGAATGTTGTTAGGGAGGAATACCGTATATGCAAAATGCGTGCACTAGAGCTTGGTAGTGCTCCAGACCTGTTAGCTGTCACTGGTTCTTTCATCCTCAGTGATCCCTGAAAGAATTGTAGACATAATTCCTGTTCTTAGATGAATCTGGCATCAAATCCTTGACTTTACTTCGTACCAGATACATGACTTTGGTGAGGTTGCTAAACTCCTTGGAGCGTGTTTGAAATAATCAGTATTACCACTCAGAGAGAAAACCCGCCTGTATTTTAAGTGTACAAACATGCACTGTGGCCTCCCTGGTGAGTGCCAAGGTCCCCTTTGCTTTTCATTCTAGGGGCATCTCGTAGCTCTTTGCTCTCCCTGTCTTCTTAGGATGAGATAACCTCAGGAGAAAATTTCAGATTCTCATCTCAAAGGTGACCTTTGTGTTAAAGGTGTAACACAGTTGTCATTCAAACTTCTGCACTTTGTTGAGGTTATTTTCCCCCTCTATTAAAGTAGAAAGTGTTGAGTGTACTTAGGAGTGAACATACAGACCAGGGAAGTCAACTGAAGAATGCTAATTCAGTGTACCACTGAGCTGAGTACCTCAAATTATAGTTTCCGCCACACACAAAAAATTAAAAAATGAAAAACAAACGCAACTAAAAAAAAAAAAAACACAAAAGCTAACCATAGTATACGGATTGCTGAGCCATATCACTGGTTATCATAAATACCACATATTTTTGCTGGCTTTCAGAATAAAACTTGAGACTTAGTGCTTATAATACCTTATAATATTAACAAAAACCTTATAATAACCTTATTAACAATAACCTTATAATATTAACAAAAATATTTCCATGTGGATTGATTAGTTCATACACTATTTAAATTTAGAATATGCTAAAGGGACGTAATACTATCTTAGAGCTAGTTGCTTAATCAACTGATACATGAACAGGTTGGGTGGGTGGATGAGAATGTGTTTCCTACACCTATTACATCTTCTTTTAACCTCAAAGATACTACTAGGATCATGAGAGGACTCAAGGACTCAGCTGTCCAAGAGCGTAGTATCTGATATGTTTTCATTTTGATACAGTGATTTCAGAAATCCTGGCTCCAGAAGTCTCAAAGTACTGTCTGGTTGAAAATATCAGGGAGGATACTCTTACACCTTGCCCCCAGTTACGACTGGCTCCCGTGAGCATTCAAGACACATACCATCATTTTCGTGGAGATAATTATTAGACGCAGTTATACAAGCAGTCCAAAATCTCAAGCCTCTCGTCTGTACCAAGATTTATAGACTAGTGACTCTTTCAGAACATTAGATCATCAATGCATTAGCATACACAATACAGAAATGATGCCAGAGTGGAGTCAGAGTGAAAATAGGCAGGGAGCACGCGGGAGGCCCCAGAGAGGAGCGTGACCGGTATTAGAGGTTTGCGACTCAAGGTGAAAGCACGAATTCTCAGGTTTCATTCTGAAAGCCAGCAAAACAATAAAAACTAGCTTCGGCCCATGAATGAAGAATGCTGCAGGGAAGTATTACTAAAAAATATAATTAAAACTGGGGAGAATCTGACCTCCCCATTTTACAGATCCAGTTGCAGAGACCCACTTCATAATTTAGTCTAAGACTTCTTACAGACCTATCTCAAGGGAGATGATTTTATTACGTCAGTTATTTTAGTACCTATATTTTTAGCAAGGTAGGAGAAGAGCAAGAAACGGACAGGAGATTCACAGAATTATCACCCCAGCTGACTGACCTAGAGGCTCTGCTCCTTCAGCAATGTATAAAACCTTCCTTTTGACCACAATCAGCTTCTCATAAGCCAGTTCAGAGCAATCCTCTTTGAAACAATTCACTCAGCCTCAAAGGTTGGGTGTTGGTTTTTTTTTTTTTCTTTTTAAGAAACACATATTGATAGAACACATGATTGAATGTTCTGTTTCTCAAACTGCTTTGAAGCCTAAGACAAAAAGAGACTTCGTTCCAGATTTCTTTTTTAAGGACTCAGACCAAAATTTCTAGTTAATTCCTTGGCTATCTTATTTCTTCTAGTGTGTGACCACAATTATGTATATTGTTATTAGAATGAATTATTTGATCCTATTTTGTGGGAGAATCATTTGCCTGCCTCATATTTTTATTAACTGATATTTAGTTCCATTAAAGAGAAGCACAATTTTGCTATAACCACAACCTGTTCAACAACACTTTGACTTAAATGTACCAGGCTTATTCTTTAATACTATCTTTTATAAAAGCAGGAAAAGAAACGAAAAAAAAAATTATGCTTCCACAGACTTGTTTTAAAAATCATCACATTGCCGGGTGGTGCCTGTAGCTCAAAGGAGTAGGGCACCAGCCCCATATACCGGAGGTGGTGGGTTCAGCACAGGCCCCGGCCAAAAACTGCTAAAAAAAAAAAAAAAAAAAAAAAAATCATCACATTGCCTTAAGCTTTAATTCTCTCTCTTTTTTTTTAGGGACAGAGTCTCATTTTGTCACCCTTGGTAGAGTGCTGTGGCATCACAGCTCAGAACAACCTCCAGCTCTTGGGCTTAGGCGATTTTCTTGCCTCAGCCTCCTGAATAGCTGGGACCATAGGCACCTGCCAACTTTAATTCTCTTTAGCATCATTCATTTTCTGGAAAGACCCATGCTATTGCATCACTTTCATATTGTGCTCTACACCTTATAAATGTCCTTCATGTATTGCATCTAATTTTTATATACAATGGCCTGCCTAAGTAGCAGGACAGTCACTGTTCCTCATCTTACAGGTGAATATACCAACTTTAAGAGTTATCTGGCCTTTTTAAAAGTCACACCTCCAATAGGGGAGATAGATTAATTTTTGTTTAATTTAGAAATTACTTTATTATGTTTAAACTTATTTAACTACTCAAGTGCAACCACGACAGAGCTTCCAAAATAATAGTAACACACTGTTCTAAAAATCAAAGGGCTGAGACAGATGCTTGCATTCTAAATCCCATAATGGTCTATTTTTAACCTTATAGTTATCATCTCGGGAGGCACCATTTCTGTGCGGTAGCCTGAATGTCCTTTGATTTTATGCATTTTTTTCCATCCTACAATGGAAAGGAGAGATTCCTCAAAATATGTGGTTAATGCTCACTGTGGTTGAAAGGCAAAGGTTATAAATCAAATAACAATACAGTGCAAAATCATATCATGTTGAAAATAATAAGGGATGAACTTAATTATTGCTGAATTACTCACTTGATTAATAAATTAGAAAACTTGTAGCAAGAAACAATTTCCTGCTCTCATGAATAAATTGCTTCCTTGAATGGCTCATTGGTGCCTAGGAAGGAGAAAGGAAGCATGCAGCCCGTGTCCCGGTGTGTAACAGTGAGTAGCTGATAATAGTAGTTTTCAGCATGATCATGGGAGTAGAAGTGTGTTTGGACAGTGGAGTGCTGTTCCCATGGGGGGCAGATGAATCATTCTTTTATAACTAGTGAGGAACAATGGACTTACAGATGAAACTACTTGAAATTAGAGGAATATTTAACAGTATGAAGGGTTATGGAAGCAAGTTTGAAAGGTAGAATCAGCCTCAGACCTTTTAACAACAGTGGATTAGAGGTGCAGATGGTTTTTATGCCATATTTATTAATAATTTGGAAGAGAAAATAGGTATTTAGTTGGTTTAATTTGCCTACTATACTAAATTATCTCTGAGACTGAATACTTAAGAGGATTGTTGGAAACTCCAGATGGAGTTTTCACTATATTGTGCTAGAAAGTATTACTTAGATTAGCATAAATAGCATGTGTGGGGTTAAAAAATAGCCTCAGCTATATGTTTAAATATTTTTAACCTTGTGACAGTTCAATAGGTCCTTCTGGGGACCAGAGTAAAGTAGGTGTTTAAAGTGTGACAGTAATGGACAGTAAAAGAACTTTGTGCAGAATTCATAATCCAAACGACAGCTGTCATGATCCTACTATCTCACTTTTCAAAAACAATGTCTTTCTTTGGGTCTGATTATTTCAGAGAAAAATCAGGGTAGATGTTTCAAAGGAAGCAGAATAAATGATGCTAAAGGATGACTGCAAGGCAGATAAAAACCATTTGTAAATATCCTATTTATTTGGTGATAGTAAAGCATACTGGATTGAGAAACTAGGCTCACAGCTATGAAAAACAATGCGAAAAAATCGAATTTTTTTTACCCTATTGTCCTTAGTGTTTGACCAAAGAAATATCTCATTGAAATTTTGGCTAAGATCAAGTGTGAAACTAACTAGTTCGACTTTGACAAACTATTATGGACTCTATACCATGGAATAAAAACTTGGAATTTGAGATTCAGCACCCCGTGATGATAAACAGTACTTGATTTTATTTTTAAACATATTTGAGTAGGTGACCACTTCTATTTGAAAATTTCAGTCAAGTGTGAGTTTAACGAAGATCTCCCTTATACGCATTTAGTACATCGACTTGTTGTATTTTCATTTGATTGTCTTTTCATAGTTGTTAGTCTTGTGTCGGTAAATTACTATTCAACTATGTTCAAAGGCTCAGGATGTGATGAATTTTATAAGCAACACTGGGGCTATACCGCAATATATTTCCAATACCAGGCTTATATTTAAGAATGTAAGGTCTTCACGCTATGAGAAGTCTTTAGATTATAAGACAAATTTAATCATACGAATAATATTGTGTAATATCAAAAGGGCTTCAAAAGACATAGGTAGTTTTAGGATATTTTGGAGATCCAGACACAGCAAGACTTAAGGTAAATGTAAATTTATCTTTGTCTTCCAAAAGACTTCTGGAAAGGGTAACACTGAAGTTAAAACTTAAAAAATTAGTAGGATACTTCAAGTTGAAGTGGATGAATATATGCTATGTAATTCCCATTAAGTGAAAACTAATGTGATATGTGTTACATATCTAAATGGAATTCCATATCATTAGAGTATAAAATGTACATCCACGTGTCTATATTTAAAGATTCATAAAGGGGTGTGTGAAAGAGACATAGAAAGACGTGAACTATAGTGGGGATAGAGGGAAGCTTCTATATATAGTCTTGTTATTTATGAAAGCGATAAAAACTTAAAATAGCTTAGACTCTCCATGATAAATGTTCTCTCCTCTCAACATACTCTGTATATTTGAATCCAGAGCAGTTTAATAGGCTCGTTCTATCTGATCTTGACTGCTGTGAAATAGTCTCAGACCTGAAATGTAGGAAATATCAAAAAGCTTCTGTGGCTCATTTCAGGATGAAGGTCACATCCATATTAATTGCCCTGATAGTGAGGCCTTCCTGGAGACCACCTGTCAGAACATCTGGAGTTCTTGTTGCTGTTGCTTCCAGCACGGTGCCATTTCCATCCCTACGCGGACTTCAGAGACCTATCAAGGTTGATGGTAAGGACCTGGGAAGGGACAGAGCAGAGAGCGACTGGCTCAGCCCCAGGTTCCTCTTGGAATGCTGAAATCGCTTTTCTCACTTGCAGCACCTACCAAGGGAGAGGCCATTTAAATGCAATAATTTCCATAATGCCCTTTGGATACACAATGATTGTGGGAAAATACGATTTTCCAGGTTTCTCTGAGGTTTAGAGTTGATGGGAATCAAAATGAACTGTTTTCAGTGTCAGTAAAATAAAAATGATCACTTTGGGCACCTCCGTGCTGTGGAGATGGTGAATTTTAGATGTCAATTTGACCTGAGTTTAAGGGATGCCTAGACAGCTGGAAAAACCTTATTTTTGGTTATGTCTGTGAGAGTACTTTCAGCAAAGATTAGCATTTGAATCAGTGCACTGGACGAGAAAGGTCTGCCCAGCGTGAGAGAGCTTCACCTAATCAGCTGAAGACCTGGCAGCTGTTCTCAACCTGGGGGTCGCGACCTCTTTATTCCATGTGTAACAACGCAGCAATTCGGAAGGTTGAGAACCACTGAGAGACCTAGCTGAAGACCAATAGAGACCTGTTGGTTCTGCTTCTCTGGAGAATCCTAACTAATATAGTACACTTCGGTTGAGTGTGAATGTTGCAAGCAAGATCTTTTATCAAATCATAGGGAAGAAAATAAATAATACCCTCAATAAACAATACCAACAATAACTACAACAATACCTGTCCATTGGGTATTATCGGCCTCCAGAGAGAACCCAAATGCAGATCCGTCACGAGGAAATATCTGAAGAAGTCAGGGAGAGACTTGAATCTCAGGTCAGAGTCACCTCTTACTGACCTGAGCTTTTGGGAGCCATCAGCTTAAGGTACCTGCAGAGAAGAAGGTCTTTCGTCCCTTCAAGGCCACTCACTGGGTTACTCAAGGAGTTTAATTCACTCTACATGGTTAAACATGCTGTATTTCTTAATTCTAGTGAGAGTTACTTATTTCAAAACTTTTGTTAATGCATGTGATGTGGCAAAGAAGAAATAGTCCTGATGAAATAAGTTTGGGTGAAACAAAGGGTATTCAAGTAAGGAGGTTTCTTTGCTGCAAGATTTCACTTAGTTTTTTGGTGTCTTAATAGGTAAGAAAACCTAAAGAAAGGGCATAATTAAAAGGAAGAGTTTTGAATCTTATTTTCCCACTGTATCTGCTCGTCTTTATTTCTCTTCTTTCCTGTCTTCTCTCCTTCCTTCCTTCCTTTCTGTCTTCCTCCTTCCCTCTCTTCCTTCCTTTTCTTCCTTCCTTCCTTCTTTTTCAGTTCATACATGTAGAACATGCTTTGGGAAATGCTGACTTACACTTTGACATTCAAAAACGTTCCTTTCATATGGCTTCTGGTACTACTAGCATTCTTCTGGAGTCAGCCACATCTGTAAGACAGACTGTCCAAGACCAGTCTTGACCCCTCAATGTGCCAGCCTATTTTGGCTTAAATGTTTATAACCTTGCCTAAACCTTGGATCAACACTCTGTTTTGTGTTCTAAGTGAGTCACTGACCCAAGCCTTTTGCTTATATTTTACATTGTATGAAAAGTGGACAAGAAATGAATGGGAAAAAATAGTATACCAAATAGTGACCAACCCCATGGAGAAAAATAAAGAAGGATCCAAGAATGAAAAGTAAGTTGTTATTTCATGTAAGAAAATTAGATATGGCATCTTCTATCCCACGATGTTTGAACAGGGACCTGCAGAGGGGCGAGTAAGTGGTGTTAAGAAATGGCAGAGAATTTGATGGACCTCATAATACCTTTGGCTGGAACATTAGTTTTTTTTACTTCATTCAAAGATGCCATTAGACTCTCATTAGGTTTGAAAATTCCTGGCAGTAAATTGTTCCTCTCATCGTTCAAGTTCACTTATCTGGAAAGGTGTAAGTTGCAATTTTTCCTCCTTAAAAATAATCCGAGTCATTAACAAAAGGCTTGCTGGCACCATTGCTATTTCCTATTGGGGGAGTTCTAAATCTAAACTTAGGAGCTATTCATAAAATGAAGAATGTTATACATACTTTTCTAAGCACTCATTTCTGAAGAAGTTACAGTCTAACTTTCTACTACATGTAAATATCTTTGCTTTGCTTCAGAATAATCTACTTTGATGAACTAAACTATGCATCCTTGAACAAAATTTGATTTTTCTTTTTTCTTCTAGAGAGAACCAGAGTCCCCTTATGTGTTTTAATAAATTCTTTTTTTATTTTTATACTTCCCTATTTTAAAGTAATTATAGAAATAATATCTCCGTTTATATTTCAGGTCCTATTAAAATTTTAGGTACACATTTTATCAAATTAACTTCTGTAACAAACTCATATTACATACACGCCTTTGAACAATTACTCTGTGTTGGTGCTGTCCAAGGTGCTGAGGACACAGAGGCAATCAGTCAGGTCTAGAACATTGCTTTCATGGAGTTTCCTGATAAACAAACAACAGCCAAAACTCATGAGATAGTGCTGACTTATCTATGTCATGGTGAAGAGACTGAGGCAAAATTGAACTTAGGTTTGCCTTACTTAAAATCTTGTTCTTTTCAAAGCTATGACATTTTCCCGTCTTAAAAAGGAAATAAGAAATATCATCAATGACACGAGAGTTCAGTAAAGTATTGGTCCAGAGTTTGCTGCTGATGGCTCGATACCAAATTCTGGAATGAAAATTCTTCATATTGTAAATCAATGTTTCTCTAGCTTTTGCTTGGGAGAAAATCACTTGGGCTACCAGTTTAAAACGAAGGTTTCTCAGTTGTATCCTTAGATGGTAGGTCTGTGATAATCTCCATTTTTAACAAGCTTTCCAGGCGACCCTGTGGTACATGGTTTGTGAGCCAAACTTTGTGAAATTTATCTGATAGACAGGACGCTGAGACAGACAGTCAGAATTAAGCTAATGGGCTTCTCAGACAAGACAGACATGAGCAAGGCCACAGAAGTGCAGTGTCAAGAAGAGCCCCTAGTGAGTTAGACACATTGGAAAGGTGTGGTGCATGCTTGAATGTCTTCCCCCCCAGATTGAGCCAGTTGATTTGTGTCTGGTGGTCTGATTCAGAGTCAGGCTCAGGTCCTGTGAGCATCTCTGGATTTCCTCCCTGAGGGGAAGCCTCATTTTCCTCCTTGCCAGAGACAGAGTCATCAGAAACTTTGAACGAGTTTCTCCCTAAAACTAAAGAGCAATTTAAGCATCAATGACTAAAGATTCCATTTAAATCAAGTATAAATCATCCTACTTCTTTAATGCACCTCTCAAAGTAGAGATTTTAAATCATTGCATGTGTAAGCTTGGAAGAAGGTGGCACACACAAAAATTAACAGCAACTTTCAGGATTTTTCGTAAAAGCATTACAATAATATTTTTGAATTCAAAAGAGACACATGTAGTCCACAGAACTAAAACTATTATTTCGTGTATTACATTAAGCACAATACTTTTTTTTTTTTTTTTTGCTTATAAAGTGTTCTTGGTTTACTTCATTTTAAATTGAGAGAGAGGAATAAAAGTATTAAAAGAAACTTGAATTCCTGTGCAATTCTAAAGTCTTCTTCACAGGTAAATAGTAACTTATTTGTAACTTCAAGGTTTTATGCTATCAGGCCAAAGAGAATTCTTTGTATAAAAATTGAACTGAAACTTAATTATCCTGTGTTTAGGAGGTAGGTAGATTTTTAATTCAAGCAGCTTGTTTTATTGGTCATTTCTCTTTGTATAATTTGAGAGGAAGATAGGCATATTGTTTTTTCCTGTCTCTTGAAAGAACATGATTTCTAGAAACTGATTCATTTCAGAGGTTCTTTGTCAGATTTCTTTTTCATCTAATTCTATCCCCTTTAAAGACACCAGGGAAGAATGTTGAAGATGAACCTTTTGACAGTCCAAAAGCTCACCAAAAGGTGACCTTTTTCATCATCAATGTCTAAAGGGTCTGATCTATCCAAAAAAACTTAATCTAAGTAATTGAATCCTGATAGTCAATTAATGTGATTTGAACATTTTGAATAATGTTGTTGCTTTTTGTGGTCTAATAATTTAACGTCTCAAATTATGAGAACTTCAAACTTTGGCAGGCCAGCTGGTGTTTGAGGGCCATCTCATTGCCCTATGTCAAGGTTAGGAAATAATTCTAAAGTGTCAGCGTCTAGCACCTGGGCTTTCCTACGGGCTTCACAAAAGCCGTATGCAGTATGTTTACAGCAATTTAAAGGGCAAGAATAAGTGTTAATCATTCCATTTCATCAATGCTTTCCCTTTCCTTTGAAAAAATCAAACATTCTCATACCCTCTGCTAATTATGTGATTAATATCTCCACCCCCATCTCCCTATTATGACCTCTGTGGGGATTTTGTCGCATCATTTAGTTTATAGGTGCTTAGTAAATGTTTGAGGAATGATAGGATGGGTAAATTAATAGAAAATTTAGTTTGAGATTATAATGAATACATTACCCCAAGGTAAGAGGTAGAAAGGAGGGGAAGCATATGGTAAATACACAGTTCTTGGGTATAGTGACATGTGGGAAGGAAGGCGAGGTGAAGGAACGTCCCTAGTCCCTGTCTCTACTTCCTGACACTTGAAGCAGCAAAGTCCCGTCACCAGGCCAGGGCTACAGCCCAAAGTCTGTTGCTTACTTATTTGACCTTGAAGAAAGCACTTTGAGCACTTTAATTTTTATTCCACTTTTTGAAATTGGTCTTTGTATGATGTTACTTCCACAAACACAGATAAGCCTGAAAGGCATGTACCTTTTTGTTTGAACCTTTCAGCCCTTCTTTCCAAATAGCCAACTGCCTTATATATCCTGTGCTCTGGAAGGAGGGTAATGATTTTATTTTAAAACTTTGCCAATGTGTTTCCTGAGTATCTGTCTAGAAGCCCTGCAATTCACTCAGGCTTAACTTACAAAGTGGCAGCTCTCTCCCTTCAGGGTAAACACATGGGCTGCTGTGTTTACAAAACCAGGGAAAGCATATCCCTTTTTCTCTTTTAAAGTTTATTCATGCCCCCATGTGCTCAAGGAGGCATGACTAAGCTGCATGGCACGAGGAAGTCTCTGGAAGGAGAAGTCTTTTAATAGCTATAGAGCCTAGTTCTAGCAAAACAGATTGATTAAAGTGGCACAGCTCTTATAATTTATTTTTTGCATACAAAGGTAAATTTTACATATAAAAATGGAACCTGTCCTCTATCAGGCAGCATCCAGGCACATTTTCACATTATTTAGTTGCATAAAGTATTGAACTGAGAATCCGGAGCTGTGGGTTGGGTTTATGTCCCTGATGTATTTTTTTTGACCTTGACTTTGCTCATGACTGACTATGAGGGGGAAGGAAGCATAACAGAAACTCTGTACGCTTAATAATTATCAGGTATGTGCCACTTCCACCTCCATCCAAAAAATAAAAAATAAAAAAAGGAAAAAATAAACATAGTTTTCTGAATTCATTTCCCTGCTCTACCAGCCTTTACTCTGACTTAAACTTCAAAAGCTAAAAGGGTAATATTTTTAAGACATCTATTTATCATGCTTATAATTGCCTGATAATGCTGACCCTGCGTGGCCTGAGGGAATAACTCTGAACTCCAGAGCACCGCTTTCAAAGCCTTTCACCAGCCTCATCTCAGCCTACATTGGAGCTGAACAACCTGGGCAGAGCAGGGCCCCTGACCTGAGACCCGTCTGTCCCACCTGTCCTGCAGACCTGTCTGTCCCCTCACCCATCCTGTGACCCATCTGTTCCCCCCTGTCCTGCAGACCCGTCTGTAGCCCCCTGTCCTGCAGACCCATCTATCCCCCAACCTGTCCTGCAGACCCATCTGTCCCCGCTTGCCTTGCAGACCCATTTGTCCTCCCCCTGTCCTGCAGACCCATCTGTACCCCCACCTGTACTGCAGACCCGTCTGTCCCCCCAACTGTCCTGCAGACCTGTCTGTCCCCCCCATCCTGTAGACCCATCTGTCCCCCCTTGTCCTGCAGATCCATCTGTCCCCCCACCTGTCCTGAAGACCTGTCTGTCCCCCCAATCCTGCAGACCCATCTGTCCCCCCCACCTGTCCTGCAGCCCCATCTGTCCCCCCATCCTGCAGACCCGTCTATCTCCCCCTGTCCTGCAGACCCGTCTGTCTCCCCCACCTGTCCTGCAGCCTCATCTGTCCCCCCATCCTTCAGACCCGGCTTTCTCACCCAGTCCTTCAGACCGTTGGGGCCGCCCGCGGGGCGGGAGGCCCCAGGGGGGGCCGCCCGCGCCGCGGGCGCCCGGGGCCCCGCCAC
>CAUYRH010183621.1:0-27031 GCA_963574655.1 Perodicticus potto
TACAAATGTCTTCATACAATAACTAAGAAAATGACATGATGGCTATGTCAAACAGTTTGATGAAAACGTTTCAGATTGTATATGAAACCAGCACATTGTACCCCTTGATTGCACTAATGTACTCAGCTATGATTCAACAATTAAAAAAAAAAAAGTGTTGTATGTAAGATATAATTGAATTAAAAAGTGGAAAAGATGTAGCACGACATGATTGTAAGAGGGTCTTTACCTAACAAATGCAATCAGTGTAACCTGGTTTCTTGTACCCTCAATGAATCCCCAACAATAAATTAAAAATATATATATATTGCCAACAGAAGAAAGTTGGCAAACCAAAAAAAAAAGTGGAAAAGAAGAAATAAAAACCAATCTAATTTCTTCTCTCTAAAGTTTTCTAGTCATATAAGAAGCAAGAAGACAGGTAAATGAGCTTTCTTTCTCTTTTTTTTTTTTTTTTGAGACAGAGCCTCAAGCTGTCACCCTGGATAGAGTGCGGTGGCATCACAGCTCATAGCAACCTCCAATTCCTGAGCTCAAGCGAGTCCCAAGTAGCTGGGACTACAGGCGCCCACCACAACACTGGCCATTTTTCGGTTGCAGCCATCATTGTTGTTTGGCGGGCCCGGGCTGGATTCGAACCCGTCTGCTCAGGTGTACGTGGTTGGCACCTTAGCCCGTTGAGCCACAGGCGCCGAGCCTGAGCTTTCTTTTTGTTTGTGTGTCTGAGACGGTCTCACTTTGTCACCCTTGGTAGAGTGCCTTGGCGTCATAGCTCACAGCCACCTCAACCTCTTGGGCTCAAGCCATCCTTTTGCCCCAGCCTCCTGAGTAGCTGGGACTACACGCACCCACCACAACACCTGGTTAGTTTTTCTATATTTAAAAGAAATGGGGTCTCACTCTTGCTCAAGCTGGTTTCAAACTCCTGAGCTCAAGTGATCCTCCTGCTTCAGCCTCCCAGAGCACTAGGATTATAGGCATGAGCCACCATGCCCGGCCTAAATGAGTATTCTTAGTACAACACAAAATGATCTCTGGGAGCCTGGAGGCCCAGATAGTGCTTTGGGTGCACAGAGGGGAAGAGCAGGGGACAATCCATGCATGGAGATGGACAGGTGTTCTGCATTAGAGTGTGAGGAGTGTCATGACCAGAGACCCAGAGGGAAGATCATGGACGGTGCAGGTACAAAACTAAAAGGCGCGTGGATTATGTTCCATACACTGAAGGGAATACCACCAAAGCTATTCATGAGTGTTAATCTCCCGTGCCAGCTTGACCGGGCTAATGAATGCCCAGATTGCTAGATAACCCTCATTTCTGGGTGTATGTGTGAGGGTGTTCGAGAGATGAGCATTTCAATTGGTAGACTAAGCAAAACAGATGGCCCTCCCCAGAGTAGGTGGGCATTGTCCAATCTGCTGAGGGCCTGGATAGAACAAAAAAAGGCAGAGGAAAGTTGATCTCACTTTCCTTCTGGTGCTGGGGTCCATCTGGTCCTGCCCTCAAACTGGGACTTAACACCATTGGGGCTTCTGGTTCTCAGGCCTTCAGCTCCAGCCTGGAATCTACACCATCAGCTCTCCGGCTCTCAGGCCTGTGAACCACAGCACCAGTGTTACTGGAGGCATACATATCCTGTAAGTTCTGTCTCTCTGGAGAACTCTCATCTGAGCAGAAGAATCACATACTGAGGGCTGTGTCTGAGAAAATAACTTTTCAACTTGTTTGCTGTGATTAAAACAATTGGTTTGATTTTCATTTTTAAATAATATGTTGACTTTCAAAACTGAGTAATAAAATAAAATTCAGTTTAGAAAAACTTTACTTAGAGAGGAAATTACAATATAATAATATTTCTTTATTTCATACATGTACTAGACTTAAGTGACCAATGGCTTGGCTGAAAATGTCAAATTTCTAGTTTAGCCAGATGTCAATTGACTACCTATTTTCCCCCCCCTTACTGTCAGGGGAGATGAATGTCTTAAAGAAGCAAATTGTGTTCGGCTGCTTCCTTGTACAAAAGATATGGCAAAAGAAGAGACGCTGCTTTTGCAAGATGTTCAAACAGCACCACAGCTAGCGGTGGCAATAGTTATCTTTGAGAACTTACTGTGTCCCAGGCACGTTGCTAAATGTTTTAGATGTGTTATCTTGTTTAGGCGTCTTGGGACTTGAAGTAAAGAGCAGAACCTACTCTCTTCACCCCCGTCCTCCCCTCCCTCTTTGGTGTGAATGAGCAGTGTGGGCAAAAAGTAGCTATCTAATATGCACTGTTGGTCTGTCAGCTACACTGAGTTCACAATTGGGAATCAGGAATCAGGGGACCATCAGAGGAAAGACACCTGTTTGAAGGATGTGCCTTTATCCCAAGCACTGATGAACAGCTCAGCCCAGCAAACTCAGAGAAGATGCAGACCTCAACTTCAGAAACCAGAGCCTGACTCTGTAGTACTTTTTTTTTTTTTTTTTTGAGACAGAGTCTCACTTTGTTGCCCTTGGTAGAGTGCTGTGGCATCACAGCTCACAGCAACCTTCAACTGTTGGACTTAAGCAATTCTCTTGCCTCAGCCTCCCACGTAGCTGGGACTGCAGGTGCCCACCATAACACCCGGTTATTTTTTAGTTTCAGTTGTCATTGTTGTTTGGCAGGCCAGGGCTGGATTCGAACCTGCCAGCTCCGGTGTATGTGGCTGGCACCCTTAGCCACTGAGCTGCAGGTGCGGAGCCTCTGTAGTACTTATTAATTGCTCGACTCAGCAGCTCTAAACAACAAGCATTCATTATCTTTGTTTCTGAGTCACAAGTTGTGTTGGGAGTGTCTTAGCTGGGTGGTTCTTGTCGGTGTCTCTCACAAGGTAGCCATGAAGATGGTGGCTGGGGCCCAAGTTGTAAAAAGGCTTGCCTGGAGTGGGAAGACCCATTTCCAAGGTGGTGCACCCACATGGATGGTGACTAAACGCTGGCTTTGGCAAGAAGCCCCAATTTCTTATCACCTGGACCTCTCCAGGGGGCTGCTTGAGTGTTCTCCCGACATGGTAGCTGGCTTCCCCAGAGCATGTGGTCCGGGAGAGCAGGATGGAAGCCAACAACGCCCTTTACGGGCCAGTCTTGTGGTCATGCACCATCTTTCCCACTCACTGAGTCTGGCCCACACTCAAGAGGTAGGAAATTAGGCCCCAAAGTTTGAGGTATAAATTGTCAAAGGATTTGTAGACATGTTTTGAACTATCACAGTCTCTTTTAGCTGAAAATGCAGATACTCAACTCCAAAAGGGAAGCATTTGCTGGCTCACATGACCTAACCAGCGAGCTGAAGGAGCTGGACTCTCAGGGCCTGGGACGGGGGACCTAAATTCATTCCCTCTCTCTCTCCCTCTCCACCTCCTCTCTCTCTCTGCCCCTCTCTCTCTCCCTCTCTCTCTCACACACCTGCTTTTCTTGGAGCAGGAGCTCTGCTCTCTGGGCTGTAACTAATACCACAGTCTGCTCTGAATTCATTCTCACAGGCCTCTCGACCAGAATAGAAAATCCAGTCCCAGAGGGGCTCCTGGCTCCAGGCTGTGCTTGTCGTGGGTCAGGGAAAGTCTCTTCATGGGCTCTCCCAAGGGAGAGTGCACCTACCAGGCTGAGGCGCTGTGATTGGCTGGCCTTGGTCACATGTCAATACCAAGCCCTGTGTCAGGGGCACAGGGCCTGGTACCGGCAGGGGACTCTGGGGCAGCAGAATAGAGGAAGAGGTGGGTGACCATTCCAGTTGTGTGTGCGACTGTTGCCTTGGTTGGATTTATGAGCCAAAGGTCGAAGCTGGCCTATTTTTGGAGTAGCAGGAAAAAGCATCTGCTTCAAACTCTCAAAATGGCAACTTTCCACAGGAACAGCCTGGCTGGTAGATCTACTGAAGATTTAAATGTACTGAGCCTGAACCTCTGAGAGGTCACCGATTTCTCATTGTTGACACACTTAGGAGCCAGAACCCAGTCATGCACAGCAGATAGGGGGGCCAGATGCCTTCCTTGTGTTTTCTCCCCTGTGCGCTGCTCTTAAGAATAAGGCTCCTGATGGTAAATTTGCAGGGAAGCAAAAAAAACTCAGGCAACTTCCCGGACCTTGCTTGTAGCAGAAAATCCCATCGAGAAACACAAAGACTCCTCTCTCACTCTGTCCAAAGACTTCCAATGGGAAGGTTTAGAGTTCAACTGTGGTTGCCAAAAACAACTTCCAGAAAAACACGTGGCAGTTATTCGGGGTAAACCATCTCCAAAGGTACAGTGAGAGGAGACTTCTTGCTCACCCCCACTTCATCCAACATATTTGCAGAGCTGGTTTCCAGCCCCTCTGCCTATGAAGGCAAACAACCAAGTGGGGCAGACATTGGATGTGACCTATGCTTTGGGTCAAAATTCCTGTGGCTTTGAGTTAATTTCTGTCAGGATATTTAACATTTAATTAACGTTAACAATTTAAACAACCACTTTTCATTTGCCACTTTCCTGCTCCAGAGTACTTTTGAGAGCATTTTCTGGGGCTTGTGTAGGATAAAGTGAATATTTGGTTGCAATTCCAGCTCTGACCTGTTTTCTCATCTGTAAAATGGGGATCTTAAGACCTGCCAAGTGTTTGACCTGTAGGAGAAGTTTGGTCAACAGCATGACACTTTGTGATAGCTCCAGCTGCTGAAAGAAGAAATGGGCCCAGAGGAGGGTGGACAACTTGTCCAAGGTCACGTATCTGGGCAAGGACAGTCATGAGCTTCAACATCTGGTTGTGGGGTCTCCATCCAGAGCGGGGAGGAATCCTCAGGTCACTCAAAGAGGAGAGGGGATGGGGAATAGAGCCTGCCAAGCTATGCTGGAGCCACATGAACCTGCCTCCCCCAAGACAAAGGAGACAAAGGACCTAGTTAGCCCCACCCCTGAAGTTTGTGCCAAGGATTCTAACTCACCAAAGCCTCCAGGTGAGCTGTGGAATTTGTCCACCCCTAGGCCTGATATAAAGGAGGTCTCTAACTGCTCCTGGATGTAGACATTCTCTTTGCACTGCCCAGGTGGTGCAGTGTCCCTTTCAATAAACCTGGCCTGAACATCTCTGCTCTGGTCTCATCTTGGGGCACCACTGCTTACACCTTTTAAAACCCTTGAGTGAACTGACTCTGGAACCGACGACATGCCCTTTCTGCCCCATCCTAAATAGGAGCTGGCCTGGACAGGAGTTCCTGCTGAGACCAGCAGCATTTTCATGTGCCAC
Organism: Perodicticus potto; assembly: GCA_963574655.1. NCBI lineage: Eukaryota > Metazoa > Chordata > Mammalia > Primates > Lorisidae > Perodicticus > Perodicticus potto. Next base: position 5,249 of record CAUYRH010183621.1, read on the forward strand.
CTCCCTGCTAGGGAGCCAATTCAGTCACTAGTCTATAAATTGGGAACAAAATGATATCTTTAGCACTCTGTTAGCCGACAGAATGGACACATGTTGGTCAAAAGGACCCGAGAAATACTCTAAAGCTGGCTCAGTGCCTGTGGCTCATGCAGCTAAGGCACCAGCCACATACACCTGAGCTGGTGGGTTCAAATCCAGCCCGGGTCCGCAAAACAATGACAGCTGCAACCAAAAAATAGCCAAGCATTGTGGCAGGTGCCTTTAATCCCAGCTACTTGGGAGGCGGAGGCAGAAGAATCACTTGAGCCAGGAATTGGAGGTTGCTGTGAGCTGTGATGGCATAGCACTCTATCCAGGGCTACAGCTTGAGATTCTGTCTCAAAAAACAAAAAAAGAACAAAAGAAAGAAAAAAGCTCTAAAGCTGAGTTGCTGGCCATGAGAACAGAGGTCAGACATGCCTCATCACGCACCCTCCCTTCTTAGAGATATCATTTGTGACTCATTAACAAAAGTTATGCGAGGCAAAGTACAATCATACCTGTGGGTCCTCAGTTTATTTAACAGTAAGTATCTGAGCCTGGTATCTATCCTATGGCTTGTCTCTGATTAACAGACTTCATGGGCAGCGCCTGTGGCTCAGTGATTAACAGACTTATCTTAAGACATTCCAAGTCTTTGGACAAAGCTTTATTTCTTCAACCAATACAAATGAAAGAATCTTTGAATCCACATATAACCTGTAATACCCCACTTAGAGATGTCCTGCCTTTTCCTGCCAAACCAATGGGCGCCCTCCATGCATTGATTTATGAGTTTACATATAATGCCTCTCTCTGTGAGTGTATAAAAACAGACTGTACCCCAATCATGATGACACCACTTGCCTGAGGCTTCTTGGATGTGGCTCTGGGCCATGGGGGCACATACATAGCATTTGGCTCCAAATAAACTTCTTTATTTTTGAGAGCAGGGTTTTTTTTCCATTGACAAAATGTTCCAACCTTCAAACCCAAACCAGTCCCACTCCCATGCCCCTTTTCAGCTAACACCCAGCCTTTCTCTTGAGGCTTCTGCCCTCCATATAGCTAAGGGGAATGCCCGGAATTTCCAGCCTCATCCTGTCACTCCATACCAGAATCTAAAGAACATAAAAAATGGTAGCTCGAGCCCCCACCTGTGGCAGAATTGGGTCAAACACAGGCTCTAAAGCCAGAAAACTTTGATTCAAGTTCTGACTCAGCCTCTTTCCAGCTGTGTGACCTTGGGCTGCTTACTTTAAACTCTCTAAGCCTCAGTTTCCTCGTCTTGAAAACAGGGATAATAATAGCACCTACCAGGTGGGTTCTTGGTGAGGACTAAACGAGGTAATACAGGAAAGGGCCTGGGGCGTTGCCTTGAAGAAGCCCAACCCCTCTCTCCAATATGCTGCCAGAGAGCCCCAGCCACATGTCCTGGGTATCACCTATCACCTCTCCACCTCAAGGGGCTCCCTGCCTCTCCCCAACCTACCTATCTGGTCACTCCCACACCTTGCTGCACCTGCTCACATGGGTCACCAGCCACCCAAACGGGAGAGTCGCTGCTCCTGGCCCTGGGAACTGCTCTTCCTCACACTCCTGCCGTCTCAGAGCCACAGTCAAAATGCACAGACCGGCCACCCTGAAGAGGGAGAAAGTGGCTGGCTGCGGGGAGCTTTGGAAATAGCAACTTTTCTCCTCCTGGTTCCCTGGAATGTTCGAGTGGCTCCCATGGCCACCGTCTACACAGTGCACCACTATGGTGTAAGAGTCCAGCACGGCTCATGACTGGCTGGCGGGGCACCCAAGCACCCCAGGCACACTCCAAGATCCTGCCCAGCATTCGCCCTCCCAGCCCTCCTGCTCTCTCCTGGCCCCCACTCCCCTCCAGGCCTGGGTTTGAATTCCAGCCCTGTCACCTGTGTGATGAGTCAGCTCACTTCTGAGCTCGGCTTCATCCCAGAGGGGGTTAGATAAGATACCCTAACTCTGGGTGGGGGCCCAAGGCCTGTGAGCTCAGACAGGTTCGTGATAGGGGACAACACTTGTAAGGTGCCACTGGGTTGATGAGATAGAGGAAGGGAGGGAGAGAGCGATACCTGAGGTGGGGACGGGGGAACACAGTCAGCTCTTGCTGTTGTTAATACACCTCTTCCTGGAGCAGTCCAGCAGCAGGAGTCAGGGGACACAGAAATGAAGCAGACCTGATCCCTGCCCTCAGAGGAGGACTGTGTGTAAGCCAGGCCCCCAGGGCGCTGTGAGAGGTTGCAGGGGGATGGGGTGGAGTGTAGGCCAGAGGGAATCCCAGCAACCCAGGCTGGGAGGGCACCCTGGGCATGTCTGGAGAGCTGAGAGGCAGTCTGAGGGTGAACAGGACAGGGAGGGGTGTGGAATGTTCTGCAGGGTGGTGCAGGACCGCAGGGTGTGGTCTTCACCCTGAGGGCAGCAGGTTTGCAGGGGAGTGACGGACATTCTGGAATTTTTTGACTCCAGATTGCCCAATGCCTGATAAGAGGTGCCAGGAAGGCTCAGGGACCACTGAGGAGGCTGCCCTAGCAGTTCAGGAAGGAGAGGATGGGGCCCTGGGGTGGCGTGAGCTACACACACACTGATATGGAGCAGTCCAGCAGCAGGAAGAGGTCCACGGCTCCAGAGCTCTAGGCCACCTTCAGGCCCTCGCTTGTGCCCTTCTGGTCGCCTGCTGCATAGGCTGGTGTCTGTAACCCTGGGAGCAGGGAACATTGGTGCACGTCCGTCACACCGGAGCGTACATGTGCACAGCACATCTGGGTGTACCCAGAGGATGGAACTCTTCAGGCACCAGCAGCAACTGCCCATTTTGCTCACGACTGACTTTTTCTTGGACTGAGACCATTCCAGGGCAGCTATCATGACAACGGCCCCTATGAGGTGCACCCCTCCCACAGGCAGGCCTCTCAGGCACATCCTTGAGGTTTAGGGCCTTTAACTCCTCTTTCTCTCCTGGCAGCTCTGGGGCCTGGTGCGGCTGCAGGGCCCATATATCCAGCCTCAAACTCACCCTCCCTGAGGCAGCCTAGGAAGGGGCAGAGGGTCCCCTGTGCCTACCCCATACCTCAGCGACCACAGCACAGCTCTTTTTCTCAGTTTTTATTTGTTCCCAAGGACAGCCCCTCTCCTGGGAGGGAGGCCAAGTGGGTTCATATCTGGAGGCCTCCAAAGATGGGGCGGTTCATGTGCTCAGGGGAGACCAGGAAGGCCTTGAGCTTGGGTCGGGCAGTAAGGCGCGCCACATAGGCTGAGAGCAGGGGGAAGCTGTCCAGACAGCCGGGTACCAGGGCCTGGTGGGCCAGCAGCAAGTCCAGCAGGTTGTAGTCAGCAAAGGAGATCTGCAGGGCAAAGGGGTGAGGGGGCTTGAGTCAGGTCAGGAGGGAGAGAGACTTTGGCAGCCAGAACACTGGCTCTGCTCCCATGAACTAGCCCACTCTGGGCCTCAGTTTGCCCTTTTGAGAAATGGACCTGCAAAGGAATTCGAGAAGCCAGACCCAGCACTCACCTGGTCACCCACGATGAAGGCTTGGCCCCCCCGGTTCTGGGCCAAGAAAGTCTCAAAAGGTTTCAGGTGCCCTGGCAGCTCCTGAACATACTTGGCTTTGCCCTTCTCCTGTGAATGGGAATGATCCCAGCTGGGGGTGTGCAGCGAAGCTGATGAGGGTGACCTCCTGACCCCAATCACCTTGCCCTGGAGCACCAGCCCCCACTCACATAGTTATGGTGGATGAGGTAACTACAGCGCTTGCGATGGTCCTCCACCCCATCATTTATCATGTCCACCAGCGCCGCCTCCAGCTGGTCTTTGCCGTATAGCCCTGGGTCAGCAGCCAGGCAGTAGGCTCAGGTTCTGTCCTCTCCCCCCAAAGACCACAAGCCCCAGGCCTGGGCCACCAGGATCCCTCTCTGATCCCTCTCTCTTGAAGGCCTTCTCTGCCCCCCTCTGCTGCTCCCACCTGCACAGGTAAGAACTCTGTAGGCCACTTGTCTTCTGGGCCACAGCCTGGGTACCTGGCTCCTGGGCATTCTCTACCCACATGGCACCAACCCCACCTCTGCGCCCCAAAGGGAGGACCAAGCCTCTGGTGTGTGCCTCCCTAGGCCCAAGGACGGCTGTGGAGGACTGGACAGGACTGGCACAGAAGGGCTGCTGTGTCCATATACACTGCAGAACACCATCCAGGCAGGAAGAGGAGGTGACAGGCCCAGCGGGAGGGCAGCATCAGTCCTCACTCTTGGGTCCTGTGGGGCTGGGCAGGGCCTGCTCCCACTGTTCCTGTGCCCCTTTCTCCGGCTGCCATGCCCTCTGGGATGGGAGGCTCTCCTGGACCCCACAAGCTGTCCAAAGAGGAGACAGTATCTCCCGTGAGCCATGTTCCTGCTACCCCTGAAACATGGCCACAGTCTCACTCACTGTGAGTATAGATCTTCCAGATTCAAATGTGACCAGACTGAAGAAATGGGCAAGGAGGTCTCCTTGGGAGTCCTGGCCCTACTTGAAGTGGCCATGGGGGCTGGTGGCCTCCTCTAATCTGTTGTCCAGGAAACAGGTGCGGCAACCCCCCCTGGTGCTGCCTGAGATGGGGGCCAGCCCAGGCCACATGGCCCCTGTCCCTCCAGAACCCAGGCTCTGTACCTTCCTCTGGGGGCTGTGAGGCCTGCCCTCCAACAAGGCAGGACGTTGGTGGCTGCAGGATGTCCTGCCAGGCGTCTGTCTGTCAAGTACCTTTCTGGACTGGGCCACTTGAGGGCTCAGGACTCACCGAGGGAGCGCCCCAGGTGACGCAGCATGGCATTGGACTGGTACAGGGTGAGGTCTCCATCCTGGAACTTGGGGAGCTGCCCAAACAGCTGGGGCGGAGGCAGGGTGCCATGAGGGGGGCTGAGCTAGGCCGCCCTCACCCTAGTCCTGTCCTGCCCCCCTGCCCAGCAGAGTCACTCACACAGGAGGCCTTGAGGGAGCCCTGATGCCAACTGTCCTTGGTCACCACCTCCTCCTTCCAGCTCTGGCCCTGGTCCGCCAGCAACATGCGCAGGGCCTCACAGCGCCCTGGGGGTGGGGGACAGGGCAGGGGCGTGGGGATACATGGAGAGACCCAGCCTCACAGCAACATTGGGAGGAATGAGGCAGGCGGAGAGGGGACATGGAGAAAAGTCATAAACCCTAGCTTGGGCGTCTTCTAGGGAGAGGATGGAAGTGTGAAGAAAGGGCGGAGTCCGTGACCTTCATAGTGCCTTGGAGAGGGGTACAGGTGGAGAACCCCGCTCTAGAGGAACGAGGGACACACAGGGTGCAGCTGCCTGTGGCCCCACACAGCCGCAGCCAGGGGAGGGCAGGTGCCACCGGCCCCCTCTGGCACTGGCCCGGCCAAAGGAGCAACCTCTGCGCCTGTGCCTGTTGTCCTCCTGAAGAAGCTGGGGCCTCACCTCGGGCCGGGAAGTAAACGATGGTGTAGGGCGGCACTAGGAAAGACAGGACGATGCAGGCTATGCAGGAGGACCCAGTGGGGGAGGCGAGGTGGGCAGGGGAGACCCCCAACGGGGCGCGGCTCAGCCCGGGCCCCGCCCCCACCCGGTGCACCCGGAACTCACTGGCTGGCAGGGTCGCGGAAGCGCAGCGGGAAGCGGGAGGCGCTCCGAGATCTTATATTTACTGTTCTGCTCCACCCACTCATCCCTCCCCGCCCTACCCCAAGAATGTGCCAAGTCACCGAGCTTGGAGTGGCAGGTCGGGGCAAGGAGACGTTGAGAGGGGCCAGGGCAGCGCCAGGCATCTGCACGCTGTACCCTGCCTGCAGGGCAGTGGCCTTGCAAGAGGAGCCCACACCTAGCGTCACGTTAACACCCGTCCCACAACACACACCCTCAAACCACACAGCTCCCGCGGGCCTACTGAGGAACTTGCTCATTGCTAGCTCCCCAGCACCAGCACACAGGTGCTGGGTAAGTGCTTGTTGCTTAATGAATGCAATTTCTTTTCTTTTCTTTTCTTTTTTTTTCCTTGATGTAATACTTTGGCGTTTGGGTTTTTGGTTTTTTGGGGTTTTTTTTACTACTCTATCACGTAGCCTAGAGTGCAGTGGCATTCAGCTACCTCACAACAACCGTAAATTGGGTTCAAGTGATCCTCCTGCCTCAGACTCCAAATAGCTGGGACTACAGGTGCCTGCCATGACATCCTGCTAATTTTTCTATTTTCAGTAGAGATGGGGTCTTACTTTTGTTCAGGCTAGTTTTGAACTCCTGGGCTCAAGTTGTCCTCAGGCCTTGGCCTCCCAGAGTGCTGGAACTACAGGCCTGAGCCACTGTGCCTGGCCTGGTGAATGCAATTTCAACAAATAGACACAGTCCACTAACGCACATCTTCTCTTTGTGGTAAGGACAGCAAACCCCAGGGCTGAAGGTGGCACTGAGGACTTTACATACATCACATCCCTAAGACCCAGCATCATTTTACAGAAGAGGAAACAAGGACAGAGGTTAAATGACATGCCCAAGGTCACACACTAGTAAACAGGACCTAACACCCAGGTCTGGCAGGCCCCAGGGACCTCACTTTTACCTCATTCTTTCATTTTTGGGACCTTGTAGTTTGGGGAAACCAGAATATGTCACCCCCAAACATGCCTCTTGGACATAAAAGTTAATTTTGAGCTGAAGACAACTAAGAAGCAGCACAACTCTCTCTCTGTTCTTTCCTGCCCGTAGGTGGAGTGCACATTCTCCTTTACTGGGGACCACTCCAGACTCTTACTAGCTCAGACGAACTTGCAGACAGACCTCACTCTGACATCAGTTTCCTGCCATATATTTACCTTCCCACAGTTTCCTACCCTTGAAAGCCTAGAACTGCTTTTCTTTGTCCTGTCAAAGGACAAAGGTATTGTTCTTTGTTGAAGATGCTGAACAAGCAGAGCTCTAAGCCACTGCTTGGAGTTCTTGTTCTTTTGTTACAGGGGTCTGTCCCAACTAACAATTCTCAACGTTTGAGGAAAGCATTAGTTTTCCTCCCCCACTTAGTCTCCAAACCATTCCTTGATGACAAGTAAGGACTGGGGTGGGCAGGGCCTCCCTGCAGGCTACCCCCACCCCCAGTCCAGCTTCCTCCTGGCTGCCACTCCCCCTCAGCGGGTGTTCTGTCAGAAAGGAAAAGGAAGGTGGCCTTCCCCAGTGCAGAACTACGCACCCAAAGCAAGGGAAAGCTCAAACCATCACCCTCATTAGGAGCACCCTTGCAGGGAGGACGCAGAGCCAGGCTTTCTACTCTTTGCTTCACTACAGCCCATAGCTGCCTAGGGCTGGGGGCGGAGTTCTCATTCCCTACTCACAGCTGGAGGAACATCTGTCCAGCACATAGCAGATTACAAAGACCTTTCAATACAAATGGTCTCTTTTCATCTTCATGACAATCTGGGATGGGGGAAGGGAGTCTTGTTCCCATTACACAGATGAGGACACCATCTCCACCCTGGGCTGGAGCACCCCTTCTTCCTTTGTTCAAAAACTTCACAGACTGTCTGGGCAGGCAGTCCCTCAGGCTGGCAGTGCTGTAGTGTTCCAGGTGACAGCTTTTACCCTCAGATCTCTGGTTGTACAGGCCTAGCCTGTGATCTAGCTCTGTGGCTGCCTTGGGGCCTCCTCCTCTTCCTCCCAGAGCACAGCTATCCCAGGTTGATGGGCCAGGCCCCGTCCCAGCCTCTAGTGCATGAACACATCAGGGCCTACTTTTGGTGGATTTTAAAAATGTATCTAAGCCAGGTATGGTGGCCTGTGCCTGTAATCCCAGCTACTTGGGACACTGAGGCAGGAGGATCGCTTGAACCTAGGAGTTTGAGGTTGCAGTGAGCTAGGCTGACACCACAGCACTCTAGCCTGGGTGACAGAGTGAGAGTCAAAAAAGAAATAATATAAGTAAATAAATACATATATACACACATACATATGTACACATAAACAGGTTTGTTGTTATATAAGATTCACACTTACAGGGTGGCGCCTGTGACTCAGTGAGTAGGGCGCCAGTCCCATATACTGACAGTGGCAGGTTCAAACCCAGCCCCAGCCGAACTGCAACAAAAAAATAGCCAGATGTTGTGGCGGGCGCCTGTAGTCCCAGCTGCTCGGGAGACTGAGACAAGAGAATCGCCTAAGCCTAAGAGCTGGAGGTTGCTGTGAGCTGTGACGTTACAGCACTCTACTAGGGTGACAAAGTGAGACTCTGTCTCTAAAAAATAAATTAATTAATTAAACTGTGGAGCTAAGAGTTGAAAGCATAGAAGAATATTGAAAAAAAATAAAAAGATTCACACTTACAAAGTCTACATTCTAGGTTTTTAATATATTCAGTGTGGTAGAATCATCACCACTAATTCCAGAACATTTTCATTCTGCCAAAAAAGAAACCCACGCCCTGTTAGCAGTCACTCCTCATTCCCCCTTCCCTCAGCCCCTGCCAACCGCTAATCTACTTTCTGTCTCTATGGATTTGCCTGTTCCGGACATTCTACATAGATGGAATCATACAATAGTATTTGTCCTTTTGTGTCTGGCTTTTTTCACTTAACATTTTCAAGGTTCACCCATGTTGCAGCGTATGTCAGCACTTGTTTTCCTTTTATGGTGAATATTCTATTGTATGGATGGACCACCTTCATTTACTCATTCATTAGTTGCTGGACATGTGGGTTGTTTCAGTTTGTGGATGCTGTGACTAACACTTCTATGAACATTCGTGTAGAAGTTTGTGTAAATGTATATTTTTCCATTCCCTTGAGTATGCACCTGGCAGTGGAGTTGCTGGATCAAAAGGTAACTCTTTTTGAGGAACTGCCAACTCTTTTCCAAAGTGGCCACAGTATTTTATAATCCCACCAGCATTGTACCAACTCCAATTTTTCCACATCCTCACCAACACTTGTTATCATCTGTCATTTTTACTTTAGTTATCTTGGTAAGTGTGAAGTAGAATCTCAACATATTTCTGTGTGTGGTGCCAAGGTCTGGATTTGGCTTGCAACAAACATGGTGAAGGAGCCATCATCTTTGCTATTAGAGGAAAGCTCGGTTCAGAGCTGGGGGAGATAGACAGCCATCTTCATTCATACGTTGATTAGTAAGTACACAGAAATAGGTAAAATATGATCTCCACTCTAGCAAATCCTTTTAATGGAGAATAGAAGATTTTCACCAGCAGTCCATCCACCGAGTCATCGATCCACTTCCATTCACCTCTATCAATTTATATACCCATCTACCCAATCATTCCTCCAATGAACAGTCAATGACCAGTCCATCAAAATGTTCACATAACATCTATCCACCCCTCCATCCAACTACTCATTTGACCACCTAATCATCCTCCACCTGCCTATCCACTCATCTTTTCATCCATCCATCCAACCATCTACCCAGCCATCTATTCATGCAATCAACCAACCAACCATCTACCGACCATATCACCACCAGCCCATCAAATAATATACCCATCCTTCCATCCAGGCAGTCACCCATCTGTCCATCCATCCATCTGTCCATCTACTCATCTATTTATCTATTCATCCATTCAACTCCAAATCTACCTATCCAACTATCCATCCACCTTACATCCATCTAACCAACTGCCCATCCATTCATCCTTCTATCATCTGTAGATCCTTCTATCCATCCATCTACTCAGTCTTCCATCCTTCCAACCACCAACCATTCAAACACCAGTCTATCAGATCAGCCACCTATCTATCCATCCAATCATTCCTTCTACCCAGCCAACCATGCTTCCACCATTCATCTGTCTACCCATCAGTCAAACCACTGGCTCGCCTGGACACTGTAGCCAGAGCCTCAGCCTGACTAAGTCAAGCTGGGCAATTTAAGGGCACAAAGAGGAATCCTCCAGGGCGCTGCTCATGGAATCTCCAGGAGGGGGCATTTCCAGGCCAGCCTTTGTCCTAGACATAAAGCCTTTGCTCCCAGATTGAAAACTCTTTTATCCACTATAATCTGCCCAGTTTTGGTCCCCGCTGCTTTGGATTGTACTTTGAGACACACATTTCTCACCACTTCCAGCCTTCCTGGATGGTTATTAAGACATGAGATCATTCACCACATATGATGCCCACCATTTTTTTATCCCTTCCTATATGTCAGGAATCTTCCAGGTCCTTTATCATTTAATTTTCATATTAGCATCACGAGGTGGATACTAGGTCAACCTCCATTTTTCAGATAAGGAAACTGAGGCTCAGAGAGGTTATCCTTTACAGGGTCACAAGTCCAGTGCACAGGGTAACCTAAACCTGCAGCCCCTTTCCACGACTTTGTAGAAAACAGAGGTGAATTCTGAGGTGTCTCCGATGAATGTTTTCAGGGATGTTACTGCCTGGAGGCCAGTGCACTCCTTACCTGCAGATGCAAAAGGGCCAAGGGAAGCTGAAGTCCGGGTCAATGTGGACAATCACAAGAGCCCTTCCAGCCTTGACCACCTGCCCACTCCTGGCCTATCCCCAGATCCTCAGACCCCCATCCAGGCATGCAGAGATTTTCCTCTTCTCTTACTTCACTAGTCAGTTCCTTGGCCCCTACTCATGGTGAGGTCCCCCTCTCTGTGGCCTGCACAAAGAATGTGCATCTCCCACCATATGAAAGGCTGCAGCAGGCAGAAACCGGTTCCCAGTACCCAGGAAGGTGCAAGAAGGTGTTCCACAAACATTTGCTGAAGATGCAGCTCCTCTGAAATTCTGAAATTTCCCCTGACTTCTTGCCACCCTTACCCTCTCCAGAGGCTGCTAAGCCCATCCTCTCTCCCTCCTGAGGACCTCCACCAACACACTGCCAGGTTCCAGCTCCTGGGACCCTCCACGTTCATGGCTGATCCCTATCAGCAACCCTAGGGCCAGAGCAGCTTGAATATTGATAGACAGTGCCTGGAGTACTGCCCAATCCCCTCACCTCCTTTTGATGTGGTGACCCCAGGCACTTGGAGACTGGTGGCCTTTTCCTCATCAGATGTGCCTGACAGTGGGATCCTCAGGGCAGGTGGGGCCGGTCATGTAGCCCCAGTAGCTGGCCTCAGAGGTTTGCCAGGGGATGGATACATGAATGAATGGTCGCACGTGGCCAAGGGAGGCCAGAGCTGCCAGCTCAGGTGGCAGACTTCTGGGGGGATCTGGTTCCCTTGGACAAAGTCTAGTGTGGGAGGCAGGTGAATAAATCATGAAGGGCCTGGAGCAGGGCCAGGGCAGGATGACTGACCTCATTCTGGGAGTTGAGGAGCAGGCAACTGGGTGGTGAGTGGGGCAACTGGGTGGTGAGTGGGGCACGGGGGGCCAGTGGGGACTGCCCAGCCACCTCCACCCTTTCCCTTGACAAGCAAGATGCTGCAGGGCAGTGAGACCAGGCAGAGGTGCCACAGGGGCAGGGAGGTGGGGAGCACAGGGGCATCCTGGGGGCTGGGGGGTGAGGAGAAGGAGGGGGCTTCCTTTCCAGAATCCTGGAGCCCTCCTGGGAGGGGAATGGGGTGAGAATGGGAATGGGAAGAGCAAGGATAGACAGAAAGACAGACTATGTGAGGAAGACAAAGGCAGCCTGCAGAGACAGGTGAGACCCAGAGACAATGCTGCACAGACACTGAGATAGAGGGTGATGGACAGGGGAGAGAGAGGGTCTGCAGGTAACAGGCACAGAGAGGGGGCAGCGGGCAAGATGGAAACAGGGGGAGGGTGTCGGGAGGGCTGTGAGCCAGAGAGATGGGGGCAGAACATGGGAGAAGGAGGCCAGAGCCAGGTGCGAGGGCAGTGACAGGGTCTACAAGGACAAGCAGGGGAGACTCGAGGCACAGTGGGCAGCCAGCATGTGGGACTGTGCCTGGCTGGCTGATGAGGCTGTGTTAGGGGCTTCATGGGGCTTCATTGGCACTGCTTCAGGGGCCTGGGGACCTGGGACCTCACTGGCAGCAGCTCACTAGGCCGCCCTCCCACAGGACCCGGGAGGCCACACGGGGCAGCGTCCCTCAGCCAGGAGGAGGTGCCGAGCCCTAGTCTCTCCATGGCCCTCCCCCAGGGCCCAGCTGATGGCAGCCCCACCTCAGGGGACCCCAGCCCTTTTGGGGGTGCTCCAGGCACCAGCCAGGTCCCTGCCAGCCCAGCAGCCAGCAGGCGACGGGCACTCCTCCGGGAGCTCGAGGCCCAGGTGCAGGCAGCCTACGGGCAGGTAAAGGGGGTGGGGCTGTCCTCAACTTGGGTGACCATGTGTGAACAGCAGGAACCCCACACTCAAACTGGGGCCCTGTGGGACAGACCCAGGGCCAAGTCCAAGAGGGGACCCAGGACGCACAAGTTGAGGACGGGTCTGTCCGTCAGTGCTCTGGGAGCCCTTCCACCACCACGACAGCCAGAGTGGGCTCCATCACCTCCTCACCAGGGCCAGGGGCTGGGGGAAGGGGGAGCCCAGGGTCCTGGTGAGCAGAGGCAGGGACTCCTGCCTGGGCCAAGGTTGTCTCCTCTCTGGGAGCCCCTGGAATGGGCGGCCATTCCGAGGGGAGAGATGTCCCACCCCATCCCAGCACACTGGGCACCTGCTTTCCTCCTCCCAGGACCCAGGTCCTGGTTCTGAAGATGTTAAATCTCTCCTGATTGGGAGAGATTAGGGGCAGGAGTGGGGGGAGAAGGGTGCTTGAGAAGGGGTGTCTAGAAGACCCTCAGGAGGAGGGTCGTGTGAGGAGGCCATGCATTCCAGGGGGCCTTGGGCCCAAGTGGCTTCCCTCACCACCAGCAGAGATGCTCAGAGATAATCCCAGATTAGGACCCAAGCCCCTGGGCCCAGGGCCCCCCGCCTGCCCACCCGCCTCCGATCTTCCCCACAAAACCCTAGGAAAATCCCCTGCAGTACTCCCAGGCTGGCACTGGGAGCAGCTGGGGGCTGGCAAGAGTCTGCAGCATCCTCTGAGGCCTGGTCCTGGGTCGCCCCCAGGACTCCAGGCCTGGCATGGTTCAGGGGGCCATGGGGAACTGTGCCAAGCGGCCCCGGCGCTGGGGGCCAAAGGTAGGAGGGCTAAAGGGGAGAAGCCTTCTGAGGCAGGACTAGACCCTGAAGGGTCAGTTGGGGTGGGCAGAGTCTAAGAGGGTGGAGCTGGGGCTGGCCGGGGGTGCAGGGATGGAGAGGGTGGCTGTGCACTGCCCCAGAATGAGATTTTCTTCCTGGAAGCCTCAGACTCTGACTCATCCTGGTCTTGGCTCCTACAGACCATTGGTCTCCCTGCCAAGCTCCCCAGGTCCCACCTGGCTGTCCCATCATCTGCTGCAGGTCCCTGATCTCTGCTAGCCAGCCTTGACCTGGAAGACACAGCTTGAGCACAGGGTCTTACTCTGCCCCTGGCTTTCTCAGTGACCTTGACCAAGTCCCTTGCCTTTTCTGGGCCTTTGTTTGCCCAAATGAACAGTTAGGGGATGGCCCCTTTCAGTCTAAAGTGTTAAGGGGTGAGAGTCCCAAACACCCTGAGCCCCTTCCCCACGGTCCTATACTGGGTTCCAAAGAGAGGAGAGGCTGGTGGGCCGGGGGAAGAGGGGTGGTCAGGTCCAGTGCTCAGCAGCCACTGCCCCAGCTTATGGCTGGCTCTGCTACAGGACCCCTGGCAATGGCCCAGCTCCTCCCCAGGGGGCTCACACCACAGCCCCAGCCCCAGCCCCAAGGAACAGGCGGGGCCCAGGCCGGGTGTCCAGGGCTACTCGGTGCTCAGCAGCCTGGTGGGGCCCGCCTGCATCTTCCTGCGGCCCAGCATCGCCGCCACCCAACTCGTATGTACGGCCACCCACCCACAAGCCCGCCTACACTTGTCCCCTCACTTTGCCTCTCCTTGAACAGGGGGAGTGGATTGAGTGGGGACACCAGAGCAGAGGCATACAGATCCAGGATGGGAGGTACAGGGGGGCAGAAAGTGACAACTCCAGAAATAGGACAGAGATCAATAGTCACATTGGGGCTGGCAGGACCAAGTCTGAGCTTCTGCCCAACACCCAAATCCACCTCTGCAAAGGGAGTTTCATGCCCCTAGAAGAGGGTGACAGCGTGGGCGGAGAAGGCCGTGGGCAAGACCTGGGCAGACAGCAGGAAGGGGGCACCCAGTCACCTAGGCCAGTGAGTAGGATGGGGTGGGAACGGGCCTGAGCATCATGAGACAGACACAGGCCCTGTGCCTGCAGGGCGGGGGTAGGACTGGGAACCCCTAACCCTTTTGTGCCCCCTAGGACCGGGAGCTGCGGCCCGAGGAGATTGAAGGTAAAGGTTTGAGAAGGAACTGGCTCCCCGGAGGGTGGGGACAAGGTGGGGATGCAGGGTATGGGGCATCAGGTGGGGACCTCTGCAGTCTCCTGGAGGAAGTAGGAGCAATAGGAGACTACAGGAGAGCGGTTCCAGGAGATGGGGACGAGACTGAGCAGGAAGAGGTTGACAGTCACCCCACCCCCAGCTGTCAGTTCCTTGGTCTCATTTGCCAAGCAAGTCACCCCTTTTACATTTGCTCATTCAGCTGACACTTGCTGGGTGCCCAATTTGTGGCCTTGCACTGAGCACTGGGAAATGTGGCAAACTAGGGAGACACAGCCCCGTCCCTCGGGAGACCACCATGGATAAGTCAGCCACAGTACTAAGGGTGCCAAGTGCTCTCCAGGACCGGGACAAGCAGGCTGTAGCAGGGCAAATTTAGAGGGAAGCCTTTCTTTAGTGGGCAGCATAGGAATAAAGGCCAGGAATGTGAGATTCCCCAAGGCCAGGGATTTGCTCCTTCCTCTCTCTTCCATTCTATTTAAATTCACTGCTGCATTCCCCGAGCCTAGAGCAGAACTTGGCCTACAGTAGATACTCCTTAAATATTTGCTGAGATGAAAGAACAGCATGTGAAAAGGCTCTGAGGCAGAAAAGAGAAACTGATATTTACAACGAGGAAATGATTGGATCAAGGTGAGAAGGGTAGGTTGGTCCAGGCTAGGATCAAGGGGGACATGGGGGAAGGACTGACTCCATCCTGCCTGGCAGAGCTGCAGGTCGCCTTCCAGGAGTTTGACCGAGACCGGGATGGCTACATCGGCTGCCGGGAGCTGGGTGCCTGCATGCGAACCCTGGGCTACATGCCCACCGAGATGGAGCTCATCGAGATCTCACAGCAGATCAGTACGTGCCTCAGACACCCACCCGCCAGTCCTCCTGATGCCTCCAGCCCAGGCACAGGCTGCCCCCAGATCCAAGGATCTCAGGGCAAGATCTCTGCCTCTGCAGAACCTCTCTGAGGAGGGCAGAACAAGGACCATCAGCCCCATTTTACAGATGAGGAAATTGAGTCTCTGAATGGTTTAGTGACTTGTCTAAGGTCACACAGGAGGTTCATTGGAGCCCGGCCTCAAACCCAGCTGCATTCTTCAGGAAAATTAAGGAAAGCTCCAAAAAGTTTTAGAAGAGTGGTTTTTCTTTCACCTTTGGCCAAATCTGTGCCTTGTTTGGAGCTCGACTGGGGTCAGGAAAGACAGATGGCCCAGCCTTGGGGAGCGGAGGGAGGGCAGGGCCCACTTCAGAAGGGAGGGCGTGCCAGGGTCTGGGCAGGGGTCTCTGAAGCACTGGGTCTCTAACGGATGGGCCCCCCAGGTGGCGGGAAGGTGGACTTTGAAGACTTTGTGGAGCTGATGGGCCCCAAGCTGCTGGCGGAGACGGCAGACATGATCGGTGTCAGGGAGCTGCGGGATGCCTTCCGGGAGGTGCTGCCATTGGGGCTGGGTGGGGGGCAGCATGTCTGTGGCAAGTGAGGGGCTGAGCGAATGGATGTCAGTGACCAATGCCACCGCAGTTCGACACCAACGGGGATGGCTGCATCAGTCTGGCCGAGCTGCGGGCAGCCCTCAAGGCCCTGCTAGGGGAGCGCCTCAGCCAGCGGGAGGTGGATGAGATCCTGCAGGACATCGACCTCAATGGGGATGGCCTGGTCGACTTCGAAGGTACTGGAAAGTTCTTAACAGATAAGAAAAGAACAAAGGGAGCCTTATCACTGCGTGCCATCCCCAGCGCTAAGCACCCCCTTTCCTAGTTAATAATCACTGAGAACCAGCAGGAAGGGGGAAGCACAGGTGCTTAGCAGAAGGAGGTGGGTGGAGCCAAGATTTAAATCTGGGCAGCCTCATGCAGAACGCAGCTCTTCCCCTGTGCTGCCTTCCCATAAGGGAAGCAAGCATTAAATAATATTAGGAAGCCAAGGAAAATTATTATGTGGAAAGGCTCGCCAGGTGTGCTGTCCCACACTGTAATCCCAGCACTTTGGTAGGCTGATATAGGATGAGCCCTTAAGGACAGGTGTTCAAATCCCACCTGGGCAATAGTGAGACCCTGTTACTACAAAAAAAAAAAAAAAGAAGAAGAAGAAGAAGAAGAAAAATCAGCTGGCCATTGTGACAGGCATCAGTAGTCCCAGCTATTCAGGAAACTGAGGCAGAAGGATCACTTGAGCCCAGGAGTTCTAGGCTGCAGTGAGCTATGATGACACCATGGCACTCCTGTGTAGGCAACAGAGCAAGACCCTGGGTCAAAAAAGAAAAGAAAAGCATTCCCTACAGTAGGCCCCAAAGTTGCTCCTGAGCTTCCTAGTGGTCAAAGCAAAGAGGAAAACCGGTTCAGTTGCAATGGTTTGTTTTTGTTTGGGGGGGTGGGGGTGGGGGGGCGTTATTTGTATGTACGACAAAGCCCCCTTTTCCTAGCTCTGTGGCCTATTCTGTATCAGATCCAGGGGAAGCCCTTGAAAGCCCTCCCCTCAACCACACTCCCACCTTCTCCAGGCCTGGCAGATTGGCCTTGCCCCTAGTGGTGTCCAGAGAGCAGACTCAAATCCTTGGCTTTGTCCTGGCAGAATTTGTGCGAATGATGTCTCGCTGAGTCTATACAGAAACTGGTGGCGGCAGACAGGAGTTGAGGACAACCACAGCCTCTGCCTGCCAGCATGTTCCTGAAGCCCACCACCTCCATCTGGGACCCTCCTCCACATCCCCACTTATGTGCAATGCCCTTGCCTGCCTTCACCCCCACCACTGCTCCTCCAGTGAAGCCCCCTGTACCATCACTGATTCTCAGGCAATAAAGTATCTTCAAGCCTAGGGAGATGGCTTTTGTTTCTCACTTGCAAACCCCCAATATTTGGCCCCCAAAAGTGAAGTCTTGGAGCTACCCTCTTGGACCACAAGCCCTTTCGATTGTGAGCCCCAGGTGGGTGGGGACTTTCTCTTCCTCTCTGATCCTGGGCTCAACCCAGGGCAAGTGTCAGGAAACATCCAGGGGTAAATCCAATCTGCTTCTCCCACAGCTCAGTGGTGTGTGTTGGGTTCCATGGTTTGTGCCATGAACTCTTGGGCTCAAGCGATTCTTCTGCCTCCTGCCACTTAGAGGGTGGAGAAAGTACTAGCCAGAGGGCTTTTCCCAGGCTTGACCTCACTCCCTGCTGTAGCATCGGATGAGGTGTGCGTCAGAGCTCCCGCAAGAACTTCCCAATCAGCTTCTGGCACGAGGAGTTAGCTGAGGGGCTGGGCTGCTGGCTCCTTCAGGAGACATGTTGGTTTGGGGACTGACACTGCTGACTGGGCACTGTGGGGAGCTAGGACTTGGACACTTCTGCCGGATGCCAGGCTCCTCTAGTGCATGACACCCCCTTTGGGTCAGCTGAGCCACATTCAGATCTGCCTTAAATCAAAGGCTGTACTGCCCGATCCCGTTCTCCCCTTTTATCTTTCTTGTATCCTAACTTCATCCCAGGGTCTGCCTCATGGAGGACCCACATGACACTCACTCTAAGCCTACCCCCATCATCATACCCCATTTTTCAAACTGAAAAAACTGACAGGCTGGGTGTCTTATGCCATTCCTGCTGCTATAACAAAATACCTTAGCCTGGATAATTTGTTACACAAATGGATTGGTTACACTTACAGAGGCTGGGAAGTCCAAGATCAAGGTGCAGACTGGTTCCATGTCTGGGCAGGGCAATCAATCAAACACCAATCTCTGCTTCCAAGATGGTGCCTTGAGCAAGGCATGGGTGGTTCAGTGGTAGAATTCTTGCCTCTCAAGATAGTGCCTTGATCTGCTTCCTCCAGAGATGTCCTCACATGGTGGAAGGCAGAAGAAGTACTAATCCCATCCACAATGGCAGAGCCCTCATGGCCTAGTCACCTACTGAAGGCCCCACCTCTTAATACTGGTGCATTGGGGATTGAGTTTCAACATGAATGTTGGAGGAGACACAAACACTCAAACCATAGCACCAAGTCTAAGAAACTCGCTAGAGGTCTTATTGCCCTCTTTCTCCACACACTGCCAGATTATTCTTCCTAAAATGTTACTTGCATTTTGTCACATTCCTGTTCAAGAATGGGCCATGATTCCCCATATTGCCTCCAGGTCAATCTATCCCTTTCACCTGGTACTAGAAGGCTCCAGGAGGACAAGGGCCTGACCTAAAATCACACAAAATTGAGATGAAGGAAGGTGAGACTTGCATGCAGATCTGGGGACCCTAAAACCACAGCACCAAACAGAGAGGGAGCCTAAGGGTCCACGCGGGCCCAGGATGGGTCTCAGTCTCTTCTAGCTCCAGTGGAGGCCTGACCACAGCTCCTACCTGACAAGAGGGAGGATAAACCCTGACCTACCTGGTCAAGAAGGGGTGGAAGTCCTCAGCACTCATGCCTGGTCCTCACATCACTCCTGACAACTAGATGGGTCTGGGACAGAGCAGACAGGCAGCGGCCATGCTCTGCCCAGCCTGGAGCCTGGACACAGAGGTGCCAGGGCTGGCTGCAGCAGCCTCAGCACCACTTTCCCTGCAGATCTCAATTAATCCTTAATGCTCAATTAGGTGATCTCTCCTGCCAATCTGGCAATCCTGGGATGAGGATGTGTTGCCCCAGGGCTTCTCTGGGAGCCACAGCCCACCCTCCCTCCCACCACTCTCACAGCTGGCACAGATGGCATTCTGCCTGAGAAATGTCTGTCCCTGCTGCAGGGGACATGAGCCACGGGAAACCAGAACCCCACTCAGGATCAGCCTCCCAGCCCTCAGCCAGGCGGGCTCTGTAATTGGGGCACTACAAGTGGCCACGATGTGTCTGCTGGTCCCAGAAATGTCCACAGCACCTCCAAAGCTCAAAGTTCCCCACATCCCAAAAGGGCTTCTAGTTCAGAAGATCCTAATGGACAAAAGCCAGAGCAGGGGTCAGGGAAGAAACAGCAGACAGGTCAACACCTTGGCCTGGATACCACTTGGGAGCCCCTCCCCCACTAAAGGTAGCACCTGCTGCCCGGCTCCACTGACTAGCACTATCACAGCAGCTACAAGAGCCTCTGATGTCCCAAAAGAAGCTGTAAATTCAGATTTTTACATTAAATCCACTTTAAATATTTTGAATATAACACTCATTCAGTCAGGTGTCTAAAACTTAGGTCCAGGTCCACAGTTCAATGAATTTGGACCTGTGTATGCACTCAGGTGACTATCACCTGAGCAGAGGTACTCACTGAAATAAAATACCACTTATTTCATTTTAGAATAGTCAGGCTTATAGGTGTATTGTGAAGATGGTACAGAGAGTTTCAAATATGCCACACCCAGCTTCCCCTGTGTATCCATTAGGGTTCTCCAGAAACACAGACCCAGCAAGATGTCTGTATACACCAACTGATAGGTGGACAGACAGTAAGGAAAGGGGATGGGTATCCACTGGGAGCTCTTTTCGTTAGTTCTGTGTCCCTGTGACTTACCCCCATCATTGCCTGTGTGGTTTGTTGTTTTTTTGTTTTGTGTTTGGTCATCTTGTATATTTCTTGTCCCCAGTCCTAGAATCAGCCATTTCTCCAAGGAGCTCTGGATCATTTTGTTGGAGAATGGTGTTAGACACCAAGATCTGGGCACTACACTAGGTTGGTTGCTACAATCGTGTTTGTGGAGGTGGGATTGTCTCTAGGCCCTCTCCGCTGATAAAGCAAGGAGACGTGTGTGCGTTTCCTGACCTGTGCCTTTGCACATCCATAGACATGTCTGCGTGTAAGTAAGCAACTGGATCTATAGTAAGCCACACGTGAGTTCATACCGAAGCCTCCAACTCCACTCTGTTGCCACATGGATTGTTCTAGCCTCTCCCCTTGCTTTTCTAACTTCTCACTCCAACAGTGAGAAACCTGACTCCCAACATCCATCCTCCATTTACTTAATTGTTCTTAATTTCAGTGTACACGAGGAGTGGTTTCAGAATTGTTAGATGTCCCATACTCTCAATTTTATCAGCTGGAGAGTACAGTGCTCATGTACAGTCCTGTTAGCCTTTAGTCCAACAGATTCCAACACATTTCTAAGTCAGCACCTTATTCCCCTACCCCCTTCAGTGAGGTGGTTTCATACTTCTGTAATACTCTGATTCTTTGGTCATATTCTGTATTCCATCCTGGGAACCACTAACTTCCAACCTACATGACCTTTTAACTTGCATACATTAAAGTTAACTCATTGACAAATACTTAATGTCTTCTACTCACCATTACAGTATCATATGAAATAGTTTTACTTCCCTAAAAGAATCCCCTATGCTCCACCTATTCAATTGTAACAGATATTAATCTGTTAACTTTCTATATAATTTTCCCTTTTCCAGAATGTCATGCAGTTGGAATCACATACTGTGTTAGCTTTTTAAGATTGGCTTATTTCACTTAGCAATATACAGGAAGAGGTAGCTATGTCTTTTCATGGCTAGATAGGGAATTTACTTTTTTTTTTTTTTTTGAGACAGAGCCTCAGGCTGTCACCCTGGATAGAGGGCTATGGCATCACAGCTCACAGCAACCTCCAATTCCTGGGCTCAAGCGAGTCTCCTGCCTCCGCCTCCCAAGTAGCTGGGACTACAGGCACCCGCCACAACGCCCGGCCATTTTCTGGTTGCAGCTGTCATTGTTGTTTGGCGGGCCCGGGCTGGATTCGAACCCGCCAGCTCAGGTGTATGTGGCTGGTGCCTTAGCCGCTTGAGCCACAGGTGCCAAGCCGGGAATTTATTTTTATTGCTCAATGATATTTCATTGTATAGATATATTACAGTTTGTTTATCCCTTCAAACTGGAAGTACTTCTCTATTGCTTCCAGTTTTGGAGATTATGAAACTGTAATAAACATTCACATGCACATGTATATGTGTGGACATAAATTTTCAAATCAGTTGGGTCAATACTCAGGAACACAACTACTGACTGGGAAAGCCACCAAACTGTCTTATCAAGTGGTGATACCATTCTGCATCCCACCAAGAGAGGCATTGCTCCGGATCCTTGCCAGCAGTTGATATTGCCAGTTTTTTGGATTTTAGCCATTTTAACAAGTTCTGTAGTAGTATTTCCTTGTTGTTCATCCATTTCTTTTTCAACATTTTATTATGGAACTTTTTTTTTTTTTTTTGAGGCAGAGCCTCAAGCTGTCACCCTGGATAGAGTGCTGTGGCATCACAGCTCACAGCAACCTCCAATTCCTGGGCTCAAGCGAGTCTCCTGCTTCTGCCTCCCAAGTAGCTGGGACTGCAGGCGCCCACCACAACGCCCGGCCATTTTTTGGTTGCAGCCGTCATTGTTGTTTGGCGGGCCCGGGCTGGATTCGAACCCGCCAGCTCAGGTGTATGTGGCTGGTGCCTTAGCCCGTTGAGCCACAGGCGCCGAGTCGATATTATGGAACTTTTT
>CAUYRH010183622.1:0-23872 GCA_963574655.1 Perodicticus potto
CTCTCCCTGCTAGTGGCTCTCCACCCTCCTCATCCCCAGGAGTTTTGTGAGCTCTCACCATAATTCCTCCTCCAGTCACACCCTGGAGGTCTGGAGATGTGGCTCAGGCCAGGGAGAGGATGGAGATGCAGGTACCTACCCTCTACCTCTGCTTTAGGAAGCAAAAGTTCCAGAGAGAGTGTGCCTGCCCTGTGCCTTCCAGAATCCAGACCTTATTCTATTAAGCAGCTGGAGGAAAAATGACAGCAAAACCCTCCCTCTCTAGCCCTTCCCAAGAGGTCACAAAGTTTTTTTCAGGTGGGGGTGTCCAGCTGGAGCTTGGCAGCTGGTTGGGGGAAACACAGAAGTGACCTTGTGGGAAATTGATATTCTTTAGGGATGAGGATGTCTAAGCAAATGGACAGAGAACACAAAGAAATGGAGCAATGGTCAAATAAGCAAATATTTGGCAAATGAGCAATAGTAAGGACCATGGGTAGTCACCCTCTTCACACATATGCTCAGTCTCCCTGAGACACACACTCTATCATACACTGTCCCCTCTGCCAGCCTGCTCTGAGCTAAAAATAGGCCAGGCCTGGAGGCTGGGCCAGGGCCCTGGACTCCCACCCCTTGAGCCAAGGCTGTCACTGTGTTTCTCCCTTGCATAGTGTTCACGTTGGACCCTGGCCCTTAGAAAGCCCCACCTCTGGCCTCCCAGTGCCACTTACTCCATCCAACCCCAGCCCCACTCCAAAGGGCAGGAGTTGGGAATAAGGACCACGTGCCCAGACTTGCAGGAGAGGGGAGCTTCAGTGTGCAGACTCCACCACCCCTCTCCCCAAAGCCCCAGCTCTCTCAGTTGTCCTCAGCTTCTTGTCACTGGTCTCTGGAGCCTGGCAAGGCGGCCCCCAGTTAGAAGGGGACAAGGAGAGCTGTTTCTCTTCCAACTCCCACAGTCCCAGGTTCCCTCCATTACCAACCCTGTCCCCAACCCCTCCCTTACTGCCGCGGGTACGTTTCAACTATGAAACTCCCGAAGGGGGTTGACTGGGTGGGGGATGCTGGGTTGGTTAAGGGGGGAGGGGTCGAGGCCTCAGTAGGTCCCCTACCCCAGGTCTGGGTAGGAAGAGAGTGACTCTTGGGATAGGCACCGAGTGGAGGCGTTTGTCCTTTGGTTAGTATCAAAGAGGCACAGATGCAGAGTGGGGGAGGGGACAGAAGACCCCCCCGCCCCCGCCCCAGTCGCCCTCAACTCTGCGCATTCGTCCATTCGTCCTCAAAAGGGCGCATTGCTAAGAAGGACTAAGCAGGGGTGAGGGGCCCACCAGGACAGGGGTCCCTAGTCTTTGCCGAGCACCCGCCGCCCCGCCCTGCTCCGCACCTGCTCCGCCGCCTCGGGGTCAAGGTGTGGTTCCAGCAGCGGGACCGTGAACTGGATCTTCCGGGGGCTGTTGTCTTGCTCCATGGCCGGGGCGGCGGCCGCGGGGTCCGCGCTGCGGAGCGAGGGAAGGCGGCGGGACTCGGGGCTGGGGCGGGCGCGCTCCCTCTCCGCTCCGCTCCGGCCCCGGCCCCAGCCCGGCGCGCTCGGCTCCCCGCTCCCGGCTCAGCTCTCCCCGCTCGCGGCTCGCGGGACTCCGCAGCCCCGGATTGGCTCCGCACCCGCCCCTCCCGGCCCCTCCGCCTCCCCCGGCCCGGAACTTAACCCCCTCGTGGCTGCGCCGGCGGCTGCGGGGGTCAACGCCCCGCGGGCGGGCGCGTCCGGGCGTGGCCCGGTGGCAGTCGTGGTCGATGGAGGGGGCAGATGCCTGCGGACTTCTGGGCAAGGAGTGGAGGTGGGAAGCGGCTACGAAGAACTTCTTTCAGCTGGGGCAGGTTTTAGGGGCTGGGGAAGTGGAGGGGCGCTGCAGGAACGGAAGATTTCATGTATCATCTTAAAGGCGGTTGCGCTGTAGAGAAGAGCTAGAGAGGAGGTGTAGGCATGCAGCAGGAGGGATTAAGGTTAGACTTGAGAGGGACTTTCCCTTGAGAGAAAAACATTAGCACGGAGGTGAAAACCGGTTCACTCAGCGACATGGAGAGGGAACTGAAGACCTCAGCCGGCCTTTAGAGGGAGAATTGTCCTGGAGTGCGGATGGGAGTGGGTGGAGGGCTTGGGGAGAGAGGACCATCTGGGAATCTGCA
Source organism: Perodicticus potto (assembly GCA_963574655.1). Taxonomy (NCBI): domain Eukaryota; kingdom Metazoa; phylum Chordata; class Mammalia; order Primates; family Lorisidae; genus Perodicticus; species Perodicticus potto. The sequence goes on from CAUYRH010183622.1 coordinate 2,164, forward strand.
GAAGGAGTAGTGGGGTGGGGTGCCAATAACGCTTGTGAAATAGATGTCGCATTCTGCTTGCTAAATTAGGGGACCATAAAGTAGGTGAAAGGCCTGCCAGGGGAGAAAGGGAGTGGAGAGAGAGACTACTGGGTTAGACTGTGTGGAGAATTTATTAATTTGGTGTAGGGCTGAAGTGTCAGTCCAGACTGGCAAGTGGGGGAGACCAGATGTTCACAGGAACTGGGTGCCCTTTATAGGGGTGAGGGCCACGGGGCAGAGGGAGGGGAGGTGCTGGGGCACTGGTGTGGGCAGGGCTGGATGTCTTTGGGGGTGAGAAGGACTGGTGCTGGGCAGGAGGAGCACAGGGAATGCAGGAAGAGGGGCAGGGGGTCTTTCTTTCTTTCTTCTTTTCCTTTAACCCTAAACCAAGCAGCTGCCTGGTTCTCTGTGGACGCTACGGTCATCCTCTTCTTTGAGGGATCAGCCTCAATTCTCAGCGTCTCCACTCCTGGGCAGCCCTTCCCTGCCCTCCCAAAATAACCTCTTCTGCCCTGCCCCCAGCCGTATCCTTTTACACACACACCAGGCTCAGTTTCTCAGAGCAAGGTCGGGATCCTAGAGACCCAGTGGGCCAGCTGGACCTCCATTTGTATGTTCATTGGCCCCTGTTTTGCTGTCACTTGGACTCTGGAAATGACTCTCTACTCTCCACCTGCACCTGGGGGGCCCTTTTGATCTGTTTGGTATAGCAGGGCCTTCCAGGAAGCAGCTGGCCCCCTTGACCCCAACCTCTCCCCTCCAAAGAAGTGACAGTGAAGGGAGAGACCGTGAAGGCACTGAGGCAGAAAGGGTAAGGTTGGGGGATGGGGAGATGCCTGGCCCATGAGGGCCCAGTCACTTGCTTTGGCCTCCTCCTTGGTCACCCCACCTCCTAACCACATGTACACAGAGCAGGATTCAAAGAATCCCCTAAATAGCGGACTTGTCTGTTCCCTATCCCATTCTACCAGGGCCATGGGACTTGAGTCCAGGATTCTTGCACCCTCATCTCTGGGGAGCCTCAACCTCATTGTAAAGTAGACAGAATGGTTCCCACCTCCTAAGATTGAGCTGTGAGGTACCCGGCACCTGAAAGGTCCTCAGTGAATTGATAGCTGCTGCTATTATTGTCTCCTAGTGGATCAGCAGAATTGGGGAGGGTCACCTCTCCCGGCTCTGCTAGAAGATCCTCTCTATCACCTGGTCATCCCCTTTGCCTAGTCATCTTTCAAATCCCCTTCCTTCCCTCAGATTTTGGTTACAGAAATTCCTCCCAAAGCCCTCCACCCACATTTCATGTTGTCGAGTCCCAGATTCTCAGACTCCCTTGTCCGGAAAGCCACAGGTAAGGGGAGGTGCCAAGAGAGCTTCGGCTTTGGGAGATGGCAGATGAGAGGCTGTGGGAGGTGGGGTCCCGGGAGCAGATGGTGCTGGGGTGGAGGCAGAGGAGGGGAGAGAGGGAGAGGGAAGAGAGACAGTTCCTGGGACTAGCTTTGGGAGGAGACTGGGGCAGGTGGGTGAAGCATTCGTGGGCAGTCGGGAGGGGAGTGTGGCTGGGTGCAGCCTTTGGTGCCCGGGGAAGCTGGATTGGGTCTGTCTGTGAAGGTGTGTGCTGCTGTTCTGACTCTTATTTATGTCAGAGCTGTGTGAGAGTGCCTGTTGGGCTTGTGGGGGTGAGAAGGCGTGGGTTGCTCACACACAGGGCCAGGGAGATGCACAGGGTCCCATGCCTGTCTTGGCACCTTTCCCAGTGTGAGTAAGAGTTAGAGCCTCCTCATCTCAGCCCTCCCCTCAGCTCGCATGTCTCTGTTAGTGTGCTTGGAGTGTGCCAGTGTCATGGCCCTGCTGCAGTCATAGGCTGGGTGGAGGAGCGGCAGCTGTGTGTCCTGCACTTAGGTCCATGAAATATTCAAGCTTACGGGGATGTGACTTGGTGATGCAGCCACGTAACAGCTCCCACCCTCCCCTGCTGTGTGGCTGGAGTCTGGGGCTGCTCTTTGTTGCTCTCAGCACTTTCCGCTTCTATTTCTCTACCCCTCTCACCCTCCACTAACCTCCCCGTGCAGTAATCCACTAATCCTCACAAACAACTGGGAGGGAGGGCGGGTATTAGTATCTTTATTTTACTTTACAAGGGCAGGGTAGTATAGAGAGGTATTGTTAAGATGGGCCACCTGGGCCACCTTTGAAAGGTCAGGGTTCAAGGCTTCCCTCTGCTACCAGCTCTCTGGGTGACTCTGGGGTCACCTCCTCCCCTGTCATCCCCTTCTCCTGCACTGGGCTCAGTTTCCTCATCTGCAAAATGAAGGGGACCAGGTGACTACGCAATTTCTTTCTGTTTAACTATTTGGTCCTTCTGAGTTAAAGACACTCCAGTTGCACAGTGAGGACGTCTCAGAACACCAAAGCTCTGAGGACATTACCTCCATCTTTGCATTTCTCCCTGCCAGGCCAGGGAGATGTACATTCATGATGATGTACGCTTTTTACACACAGGTCTGAGGAGGTAAGATGGGAGACGGCTTCCATACACCCAAAGGAGCAGCGACCCCTCCACGTGCTCCACGAGGAAGCCATCTGCTTATACCAACCTGCCGCAGCATCTCATTCTGCAGACTCTTTTGAAATAACCTCTGAGGCTGTGGCATATGCTCACATTCTCACTGGGGAATGGATCTTTGTCATTTGGGGTGGCTTTGTTCATTTGGAAATGACTGAGAGTCTTTAAGGGCCAACCCTCGTGAAGGAGGATGGCCAGGAGGGGAGCTTGCCCTGGAACAGAGGCATGGGACCCTACAGTGAGATTGTGTCCTGTGGGGCTCTAGGCCGTCTAGACAGACTCTCTGCAAGAAGTTTCCATAGTTTCTTGTGAGGCCCAGAAACAGCAATGGAGTAGATGTGTGGCCTCTAAGGAGGTGACTGTGCAAGTCCCACTTTGCCTGTGAAAAAGCCCATCATTTCAATTCTGCCAGGCTTGGGTGCACACCCCCCTGCAGCTGGCACTCTTGGGAATGGGGCCAGAGCTGGTGACTCAAACAGAGGGGATGCTCATTTCCAAAGTGCTTTGTCTCTTCACGAACCACAAAAACCACTGCTAGAGGTGGAAGAGACTTAGAGAACAGCCAATCCACCTGCCGCAGACTAGAGTGGGGAAATGGAGGCTAATTGAGAAAAAGCAGCTCTCCCGAGGACTGGAAGCCCTGCCAACACTGTCCCCAGTAAACGAGATTTGGTGGCTATGGTGGGGCAATGGCTCAGTCTGAAGCTGGGGCATGGGCCAGATGACCTCTTGAGATGACCCAGAAGATCCAGTCCCTAGCTAGCCTCTAGCTAGCCTCTTCTATTCCCAACCCCATGAAAGGTTGGATTTATTCTTTTAACAGATATTTATTGGGTATTGATATGTGTCAGGCATCATGCGAAGTACTCGAGACACAGTGGAGCACAAAACAGATACATCTCTGTTCACTGACAGCTTACGGACTAGCAGGAGCCAGGGCGGTGGTGGGGTGGTCAGGTAATTGTCAGCTGTGACTAATGCAACAGCAGAAGTGTTTGATGTTGTGGAATAAGGGGTCTGGGGAGGGGAAAGGAGGTCAATATGGTCTCTGCTCAGACCCCACTGCTTCCCTTTTGTGTTGTGTCCTTTCAGCATGGTAGTTAAACTGCGCAGCCTCTGGAGCAGTCCACCTGGGTTCAAATCACAGCCCTGCCGCTTAGTAGCTCTGTGATCTGGAGCAAGTGGCCTCCTTTCTGAACCTCTAAGTCCTCACTCTTCAAACTGGATTAACCACAGGTATCTCTCCCATAAACAGTGAGGGTTGGGAGGAGGTAGCACCCATTATGTGCTGGCAAATATTTTCTCCTTTGACTTTGAAGAAGCAGGAATGATCAAGGGGGTTTCACTTTGGGAGTTGGGGGAGTTGTCTACAGCACCCCTTGCTGCTTTTCAGCAGGTCCTACTACTCTTCACTCTTGTTGGGGCAGCTGTTCTTGATGTCCAGCTGTGTCCTCAGCAGCATGGACAATCACCCTGTTCTGCTAATTAATACTGCCCTGTTAATAATTAAATCTAATGACTTTGACTTGGGGGTGAGAGCATGGAAAATTCCCCAGCCACAGGACAGGATGAGGGTAGGTTTCCAGGAGTGGGAGGGGAAGGACCCCCTGGGCTCTGGACGTGTTATTGTAGGTGGCTGGGAGAGCAGATGCCAGCCTTTTTCCTGGGGCTGCTCAGCAGGGGGTATGGGGGGGGCGTCATTTGAAAGCTACACCCCTGGGCTCTTTCCCCCGCTCCTCCCAGCCCCAGTCACTGATTGTTGCTGGAGAGATGGGGGAAGATGCTGTTTGGTCCCCAGGGCTGCTGTAACAAAGTACCTCTAACTGGGTGACTTATAACAACAGGAATTTATTTTCTCACAATTCTGGAGGCCAGAAATCTGCATTCGAGTGTCAGGAGGACCACAGGCTCTTGGGAAGAACATTTCTGTGCCTCTTTCAGCTTCTAAAGGCCCCAGGTGTCCCTTGGCTGGTGGGAGCATAACTCCACTTTCTGCCTTTCTCTTTGTGCGGCCTCTGGCATGTCTGTGTCCTCTGCTCTTCTTATAAGGGTGCCACTCATTGGGTTTAGGGCTCGCTGAAGCTCCAGCATCATTTCATCCTGTAATTGTAATTAGTTACATTAGCAAAACTCTATTTCCTTATTCTGAGGTAGATATACATTTTATGGGGACACTATTCAACCCACTACAGATGGCGGGGCCATGCTAGAGCTGGTACAGGAGGCCAGTGGCACTGTGTTTCTCTCCCCTGCCCAGGAAGTGGAAGAAGTGCTCAGGACTCCTAAGTGGGGTTGTACTGGTCTCAAGGGGAGACTACTGGGGGTAAAGAGGGGAAGGGACGGGGCAGAGGTGTTCTAGAAAAGGAGGCTGAGAGGACTTTGAAGGGAAAGTCCTGGGTTCCTGCAACTCAGTCCCACTGAAGGGGAAATTGTACGAGCAACAACCACATCTTGTGGTATAATTAAAAAATAAAGTTGCATCGCGATGATACAATCCAAGATGCATTTTGATTTCATGTACTTTTTGTTCCCCAGAAAGCATTCCTTTATAGTTTATTGGGGGTAAATTTTTTCCTTGGTTCTTGGCAAAAACCCAGGAAAGCCTCTTAACATTCTTAGGCAAGGGGTGGTTTCTATTTGGAAATTAGAACGACCGGGTCAATGTACGAATCAAACCCTGAAACCATTTAATGTCCCTTCTCCAGCCTGCTGGGCGCTACTTTGGTTGGAAGCTTGCTGTGGGTAAGGCGGCAGCGGCTGCCTTCTGTTGTGTTTATCTGTCATGTTCTCCCTCCTACTCTGCCCCTCAAGCTGGCCCTTCTCCCACTCCCACTAGATGTTGTTTTGGGGTGAGGTAAGCTGGTGAGGGGTGGGGTGGTACACAGCAGATGGGCAGGGGAAGCCAGTTTGAGATGAGCTGCTGCTCAGCCTCCTTCTCCATCAGCTGGTGCTGTCCTCAGACTCTTCTCCATCTTCTCTGGTGATTATTCTCTCAGGGGGTTTTCTTGGGTCCTGAGTTGCCCTGTCATCCTCATTGTCCTTGTTCCTTGTCCCAGGAACTTGAGACTCCTTCCCCAGTGGCTGGTGTCCCTTGAGGTAGCCCTACTGCACAGGACCCAAGACAAACTCACAGAATGACTCATCTTTTTCTACGTGGGCCCATAGCTGGTTCTTCTCTTGTCAGATGAACCTGTGTCATGCCAGGGTGTCTCAGCAGCAGCTCTGCCAGGATGCCCACATGACAGTTCTTGAGTCCTCTTTTTCCTTCTATACTTCTAGGCAGCACCCAGAACACTCTGTCCCCAACTCTAGAGGCCACATACTCTGCTCTTGGGGTAACCTGTGCAATCATCCCTAGTCTAAGGGAGTAGACCCCGCTCTCCTCCCTTGGGAGGGCAGGGATGGGGCTGACAGCACAGTTTTCTCCATACATTTCCTCCTCACCAAATCCCCTCTCTTCTTCATCATGTGATCCCTCTTTTATATCCCTCATCTTGCTTTAGGGGGGTCAGAAACTAGTTCTTAACAATTTCCTTCGAAATTCTTCATATGATGGTTTGGTATCTCACTTTGAAATTTATTTTTTAAAATAAAAAAAAAATTAGACACAGGCTGTCACTCTGTCACCCAGGCTATAGTGCAGTGGCCTGATCATAGCTCACTATTACCTCAAATTCCTGAGTTCAAGCAGTAACTCCTGCCTCCATCTCCCAAAGTGCTAGGATTACAGGCATAAGCCACTGTGCCTAGCTTGAAATATCATTTATTGTATTCTGGGGCCTCGTTGAAGTTATAATTTTTGCTATCTTTTTACAAAAGCCACTGGGTTAAGATTGTGCCAGGAGAGAGGGGTACCAGGCTCTAAGTCTAAAGCAACAGTTGAACTTTTTGCGAAAAATTGATACAAAACTAAGAGCGCAGCAGTGAAATGGCCACCAGAGGGCAGCAGATCCTGTTTCAAACCCTGTTTCCTTCCTCGGACTCATTGATGTTAAATCACTTTATTCAATCTCGGGAGGTCAGGTGATCCACGTGCTGGGGCCCCTTTTCATGATATCTTGATCAGTTTCCTGACATTAATGCTGCTTCCTGGATTTCTGCCATGTAACCACTATTCTACATTCATTTTTGAAGTAGCAAAGCATGACAGAGAGGGGTGAGGGCATGGGGTTTGGATGGAATTAGGCAGGCCTTAGGACAAATCCTGACTCCTCTAATACTCAAGCAACCACAGGCTGGTTGCATTATTTTTCTGAACTTATTTCCTTATCTGTGGAATGGGAATAATAATTCCTACATCCTATGGATGTTATAGGTATTGAATAAGATAATGTGCATAATAGCACAGTTCCCGGTAATTGCTTAGTAAATGCTATCATTTATTATTAGAATAACTGTCTTTAGATGTTTCAGAGGTTGTCACACAGAAACAAGAACTGACTGACTTGCCTGCGCTGCTCCATCAGGCTGAACACACGTGTATCAAGCCAATTTGAAGGTGACAGGTTTGGCTAGCTGGAGGGGAAGAAACTCCCCCATCAGAGGCTAGAGGAGGTCTCTGTTGATGGAGGTAACCAAGCAGAAGCTGTCCAGGGCCTCTTTCTAAGTCAATGCTTTGGGATCCTGGGTTGTTCTGAAACTGTGCATCTGAGGCTATGAGTGAAAGATTCCGTGATTTCTCTTGAAGGAAAAGAGCCCTGGGAGAGGAGAGAAGGAGCTGGCAGTGGAAGAAAACAGTGCTTTTCTAGTCTCGAGCCAGGTTGTCTGAGGCTCTAGTTATCCTGTCTCCTTGGGTCAGGGGAGGACTTGCAGCAGGCTCTGTGGAGGTTGCCCTGTCCATCCTACCTCCACGTGATGACATCCCATGTTTTGGGTAGAAAATTTGGGGGTAAAGGGGGAAATTCTTCTTTTATAAGTTTTTTCCCTCTCCCAATAGGACAAAGTCCCCATTCTGGGGTCCCTTTACCTGAACTTGTGTTGAGAAGCCCTTCCTGAGACGTAACTTCAGGCTTCCTCCCTGTGGTGTCTGCACCTCTGGTCAGATTCTCCGGGTGAGTGCCTTCTCCTCACTTCTACATCAGTCTTGGGGAGGCTGGGGAGTGGGGCACAGGGCCTTTGAACAAGAAGACTTGCTCCCCTCCCAGGATCCCTACCCAGGACCTTTTCCTTCCTAACCATGGTGAGAGGGCAACACTTTTTTCTCTCTCTTCCCCTAGGCCTGTTTCCATTAGAGGAGAGGGCTCTGCTCCCTTCCTCCCCAGGGGGAAAGTGTCAATGCCAACCTGTCTAGCCTTTCTCTGTTCCTTACTTGCTCCTTTCAAGGAAAAGAGTAGCTAATGTCACTGATCACTCATTCATTCATTCATTTATTTATTCATTCAATTCACTCATGAATTTAATTCATATTCATTCATTGAACTCCCAATTCTTTGCCCAGTAATTTCTGCTCAAGGTACTGGAGAGAAAATGAAATAGTGAATAACAATGATGGATAAGTTCCCAGGTTTCACAGAGTGTACGCTTATGTGAGGTAAAACGCATATAAACAAGTAAGCAAATGTATAAGTATGGTAATTTCAGAGCATGGTAAATATGATGAGGGGAAAAAACAGGGTGAGGTGACAGAAGTGATTGGCAGGAGGGGAGAGTGGGTAGGTGCTGAAGAGGGCAGCCAGGACAACTCTCTTTAAGATGACATTTGAGCAAAGACCTGAAGGACAGGTGAGAGTCAGCTATGCAGACAACCAGAGGAAGAGTGTTCTAAGCAGAGGGGACAAGGACAAAGGCCTGAGTTGGGAAAGAGGCTGGCATGAGCAAGGACCACGAAGGGTGCCAGCATGGCCACACTGGATCTGCTGGGAGGTGGAATGAGGTGAATTTGGGGGGATGTTTGGGAGCCAGACCACACAGGTAGGCCCTGGTAAAGAATTCAGATTTTATTTGAAGTGTAATTGGAAACCACTTAATGGTTTTGAGTAGCAGACTGGCTGACAAATTTGATATATGCTCTAGAAAGATCCCTGTTTGGGCCGGGTGTTGTGGCTCACATCTGTAATCCTAGCACTCTGGGGCGACAGAGTGCGATCACATGTCTAGATGCTGACTGGAGGCTACAGTGTAAGGCTGAGTGAGAGTGGAGGCAGAGTGGTCAGTCAGGAAGCTATTGCGGAAGTCCAGGTGATATATAATGGCAGTGGGGATAGGGGGTAGCAGTGGAGATGGAGATAGGGAGAGAGGGATAAACTCAAGATATGCAGAGGGTACCGAAAAATGTGTACAGGAAAGTAAAAAAACATTAAAATGGTAATGTTCAATATATACTGATGATGTTTGTTATCTTCTATATTGTATTTTGTATCTCTTGTAGTTGCAGAAGTCAAACATAACTGAATGTTACAATTTTACTACAGGTTTTTCCTTGCTTAAAATGTGCATACATTTTTTTGGCACTCTGTATCATTTGGAGATAGAGTCTATGGCCTTATTGATGTGCTGACTATGGGGAATGAGGGAAAGGCAGAAGTCAAGATTGACGCTCTAGTTATTGGTTTGAGTAATTGAGTATGTGGTGGTGATATTTAAAGACACAGGAAGATGAGATTAAGATACTAGTTCAGGGGCAGCAACAGGTCATAATACCACAGCCTGAACAAACACAAGTTAAACCGGGATAATATGGTGGCTTCACAGAATTCAAGACTTTCTACCTTGTCATTCCTTCTTCTCAATGCACAGCTTCCACTTAGTGGCCTCAGAGGACTGCTCTGGCGTCTACTGCTTTAGCTCATTCCACTCAGGGGGAAGGGTTTAGAAAGAGAAAGGGAGGACACACTCCTTTTCTGTCAAGGGCACCACCCATAATTTGCCCTTATCCTATATTTTCATATCTTTTTTTTTTTTTTTTTTTTTTTTGAGACAGAGCCTCAAGCTGTCACCCTGGAGAGAGTGCTGTGGCATCACAGCTCACAACAACCTTCAACTCCTGGGCTGAAGCGAGTCTCCTGCCTCTGCCTCCCAAGTAGCTGGGACTACAGGTGCCCGCCACAACGCCTGGCCATTTTTTTTTATTGCAGCTGTCATTGTTTGGCGGGCCCAGGCTGGATTCGCACCTGCCAGTTCAGGTGTACATGGCTGGTACCTTATCCCATTGAGCCACAGGCGCCGAGCCATATTTTCATATCTTACTGGCCAAAAACTAGTTGCAGGGCCACATCTAGTTGTAAGGAAGCTGGGGAAATGTCATTAGTCATAAGAGAAAACCAGGGTCAGTGATTGGAGGTCTGGATCAAGGCAAAGACTTCTTACAGCTGGACCCCTGCAGTAGTGCGGCTGGAAGGACAGGAGGCTGTGGACAGAGTGTGGGGGTTTTCGAGGTTACCAGCAAAGCGTAGGTTGAGGTTCAAAAGTCAAGGCCTGAGAATCCGGAGTACCAGAATCCACATGCATGTTGACTATCCCCAAGAATGACCACAGGAACTGGGGGAAGAGCAAGGCCGTGGGCTGAGATCATCAGAGACCGAGGGATAGCAGCTGGTAGGAGGGGGAAGCCTGTCTTCTGCGCTTCAAAGGAGGGGAGATTTTGAAGTAGAAAGGAGGAGGAAAGGGGAAGAAGCAGAAATGGGGAGTGGAGAGGACTTCCCCTTTCACTTTCTGATTCTGAGGTGACTAGTGGTTAAGGGAGAAAGCAGTTTCCACTTGAGGGAGTTGTAGAGGTTGTGAGATTCTTAGGAAATCTTACAGTGTTATTTGAGATTAGGCAATAGGATATTCAAAATAAGACATTGGGAATATCAAGTAATTTGCTGATCACAGATCAAGGGCAGAGAATTAGTTGGATTTGGGGTTGACAGAGCCAGATTGGGATGGAGTTCTGGATAACAAAGACCTGGCAGCTTTGACTTACCCTGATGGTGTCTGAGGTCAACAGTGAGTGGAAGAGGAGGAACTTGGTGGCCCACCTTCCTCTGAGAGCAACTAAGACCGGGTATAGGCCTCAGTATCTGCCTGGATGGTTTGGGAGCCGTTAGTGACTGATCCCTGTGGCTTAGAAGGGATGTGGGTGGTGGCCAATACCATGGGAACAGGAGCACATTCTAATCCCTAGAACCTGTAAATATATATGGGTTACATTGGCAGGGGATTGAGTTGCTAATCAGCTGTTCTTAAAATAGGAAGATTATCCTAGATTATCTGAGTGGTCCTAATGTTCTCTCAAGGGTCCTTAAATGTGGACGAAGGACTCAGAAGAGAGAACCAGATTGATGGCAGGGTGAGAAGGTCTTGGCCAGATGTTTCTGGCTTTGAAAATGGAGGCATGCAGCCATGGGCCAAAGAAAGTGGGCAGGCTGTAGAAGCTATAAAGGACAGGGAGTTGATGTTCCCCTAGAGCCTTCAGAAAAGAATGTAGCCCTGCTGACACCCCTTGATTTTAGCCTACTGACAGACATCTGGAACTTCTGAACTACAGGGCTGTACAATAATAAATTTGTGTTGTTTTAAGCTCACAAGTTTGTGGTAATTTCTAATTAGAAAACGAATACAAGATGAAAGGCTCTCCTCTTCTGGGGGGAGGGACTGTTCTCTCCTGCAGGGTGGGATGCTATGACAGCTGGTGAGACAGAGCATTTATAGATTATGTTTCACAAGGGGGTGAAGTTAATGCATGAACAGGAATGTTCCTGCATAGCTCTGCCTTTTTCTCTCTGCCCTCTCTCATGAGGGCACACATTTGAACAGGTCTTCCTTTCCTCACCTCTTTCCTGGGGAAAGTCTGTTGTTTCTCCTTCTGTTTAGCAGCTCAGGTATGAGGATGGAGAGGAGGCCCCTTTTGGACTCGTGTCTCAATTGCATTTTCCAGTTCAGCTTTGCCAGAGAGGTCAGAGTGCTACGGGCTGTCTGGCACTTGTCTAGCCATTAATAAGACTGATGGTTTCATCTCCTTTTTGCCCCCTGCTCTCTGGACACCTTCTCTATTGGCTGGACTCAGGGGTAGAGGATGGCAGGCTTCTGGGCCTCCCTGGAGCCCTGGTGGTAAAGATTAGCCTTGGGGGACCCAAGTTCAGTGGATTTTAATGGGCAAAGTCTCTAAAGGTAGCTATGACCTGCAGTTTTGTAGGTGCAGTTCATCCCTGAGGCTAGGATAAAATTATCCCAATTACACGTGGGTACAGAGCAGAAGACTATGAAATTTTGCTTCAGATTGTGTGTGCTAATCTTTAGTAGGTGAGGCTTAGGTTGGCTGTCCCAGTTCCTGATCATCTAGTTTGTTTTGAAATGCATTGAGATCCCTAGAAGGAACTGAGGAGGGATCCTTTTATGGGTCCATCACAGGTTCCTGGAATTATTACCTACCACATAGTCTCAAATTGGCTTGGGGTTACAAATTTATTAAGCTGTGATCAGGGTTTTGGATTTGAGAGGCCCACTGTGGGATTAACCACAGAGGTGTGGGTGGGCTTCATACAGATGAAAAGGGACAAGACCCTTTATACAGAATAAGTGTCACTGAGGGGACAAAAGTCTCAATGGGGTTGTTAAAAGCCTGAAGGAAAAGAGAGAAATGAACAAGTCCTGTACCTGGAACCCTCTGTCTCCAGAAATAAGATTTACTTAGGGAATCAAGTAAACACATGTAAGATACAAGTCTTGGTTTTATAAGGAGAAATGCCAGAGAAAGGGAAAGAAAAAAAGAGGGCAGTTCTGTTGATTGAGCTGGGGGAAGAGAGAAGATTTTCTTGGGAGAATGTTTGAGTTCTTAAAACCCCATGCTTGAGGTATATTAAAAGAACAAAACATGTCTCCACACCTAAATAATTAATTTTCTTTCATATTTGAGATAGGTCTTCCTCTGTTGCCTAGGCTGGAGGTAAGTGGTGTGCTCATAGCTCACTGTAGACCTGCTATCTCCACTTCCTGATCTCAAGCAATCCTATAGCCTCAGTCTCCTAAGCAACTAGGACCACAGGTCTACAGGCACATGCGACCATGCCCAGCTAATTTTTTAAAAATGTTGTAGAGGTAGGGTCTAGCTATGTTGCCCAGGCTGGTCTCAAACTTCTGACCTCAAGCAGTCTTCCTACCTTGGCTTCCCAAAGTGCCAGTATTATAGGCATTAGCCACCACATCCACCTTCCTAAATAGTTTTATGGATGGAACTAGAAAAGAGCAAAATATTCATTGCTAGATCAGGGGAGGTGAATGGGGCCTAGAGATTTAATGATGCAAAATGGAGTGAGGCTGCTAGAGGGAGAATGGGCTCAGTTACTTACATAGTGGGGAAGACAAGGAGGTTTAGTGGGAATACTAAGCACTATTGGGTAAGTTTCAAAGGGACACAGTTTTTTTTTTTTGTCTAATTTAATTTAATTTGGGACAGAGTAAGATGGTGGACCAGAAGGATCATTCAGCTAAGCTCTCCTAGAATGACTGGGGGAAAAGAGAGAACCCAGCCTACCTGGCTAGGGGACCTTACCCAGAGTCACAGCTCAGGGAACACAGTGAGAAAGTGGTGAGCTAGATGCAGGGTATGATCCAGACTAGTGGAAATCTGATGAATTAGGTAAGTGATTGTGACTGGCTGGGATCAGCTGGCCCCCCACAGAGGTCTGGGATGGGTGGAAGCCTTCCTGGAGATTTTAGTTGTTAGGGGAAGCTGCGCATTGAGTGGAAAGCTTGGAAGAGTGGGCAGACTTGAACAGTATACAGCAACCAGATTTGAATGCTGGTTGGAGTGGATTTGCCTTAGGTTTAGTGGCTGGCAAGTGAGCCATACTGAGAAGGTCTCCATAGCAAGAGGCTGCCATTGTGGGAAGGTTGTGAGAAGGGCTTAGTAGGGGCCTAAAGCATGGCTATCTTAAATCTGCCTGCCAGGATCAGAACTCCACTCTTGGACAGCCTGAGGGATGCCTGCACCCCATGGGAACTGGAGTCAGGGGGAGTTAGGGGCACTGTGAGACCTGCCCCTGAAGGAATCTTGTGAGCTTTAAGATCCCAACCCAGCAGGGTCTGAAAGCTGAGGAAATAATTAGGTGATCACTGAAGGCAACTAAGTTTGGAATAAGGACCATCGAGGTTGCTGGCTGTGCTCTGTCTCTTAAAAAAACCACAGTGCTACCTGGTTTCCTGGTGATATTGCAACATACTGTCATCAAGAGCAAGGACTTCTGTTTGAAACAAAGGAGGTAGTGAGAAGGAAAAATGAGGATGAGGAGGTGAACGAGAAGAAAAAACATGTGAGGAGAAGCCAACAGAAAAATTCAGGCAACATGAAAAAACAAAACAGAGGAACTCCTCCAAGGGACCATGAGGCAGCTACTGCAGAAGACTCCACCCACAAAGAATTAATAGACTTGACAGAAAGGGAATTTAAAATATGGATGATAAAGACAGTAAAAGGAATGGATGAGAAAATGGAAAGACAGAACAAAAAGTCAGCCAAGAGATATGTAGAATATAGAAAGGAAATGGTGGAAATTAAGGAAATGAAAGAGACACTCAGGGAATGTAAATATGCAGTAGAAAGTATCAAAAATAGGTTAGACCATGGATAAGAAAGAACCTCAGAACTACAGGATAAAGTTTTCAAGTTAACCCAGGTAGTTAAAGAGGCAGAAAAGAAAAGAGAGAAAGGAGAACAGGTGCTTATAGAACTATGAGACCCCATGAACCATTCTAACATACAAATAATAGGGATTCCTGAAGGGGAAGAAGATTGTCCCAAAGGAATGGAAGCCGTACTGGAGACTATCATAAATGAAAACTTCCTAAGTTTTACTAAAGACCCTGGCACACTCCTTTCAGATGGATATCAAACCTTGGGTCACCTCAACTGTAACAGAGCCTCTCCAAGATAAATTGTACTGAATCTGTCCAAAGTCAAGATGAAAGAAAAAATTCTGCAAGCAGCCAGGAGTAAGTGCCAACTGAACTACAGAGGCAGAGCCATTAGGATGATAGCAGACTTTTCAACTGAAACCTTCCAAGCTAGAAGAGCATGGTTCTCCACCATCAATATTCTTCAACAAAACAATTTTCAGCCCAGAATTCTGTATCCTGCTAAAATAAGCTTCAACATTGATGGATAAAGCAAATAGTTTGTGGATACACAAGCACTGAGGGAATTTGCAGCAAAAAGAAGAGCTCTACAGGAAATACTTAGACCCATTCTCAGCACTGACCACCACAATGGACCACCAGCAAAGTAAACACCCAGAAGCTAAAGGTCAAAACTTAGCTTACACAATGGTGCAAAGGATAAAACTAAATAACAGACTTTCACAAAAGAAGATGAATAGAACTCCACCGCACTTATTAATTCTCTCAATAAATGTTAATGGAGTGAATTCACAGCTGAAGAGGCACAGCTGGCTGATTGGATAAAAAAGCACAAGCCATTCATATGCTGTCTCCAAGAGACATACCTAGCCTTGAAGGACAAATCAAGACTCAGGGTTAAGGGATGGAAAACACTATTTCAAGCAAATGGAAATCAGAAGAAAGGTGGGATTGTAATCTTATTTTCAGGTACAAGCAATTTAAAGCAACTACAGTTAAGAAAGAAAAAGATGGACACTTTATACTGGTTAAAGGAACAATACAACAAGAAGACATTTCAATTTTAAGTATTTAAACACCCACTTAAATGCTCTCAGATTTATGAAACAGACTCTGATGGTTCTGAGCAATATGATATCCCATAACACCATATAGTCAGGGACTTTAACATCCCTCTGACAGAACTGGACAGATCCTCTAAATTGAAACTAAACAAAGATACAAAGGACTTAAATGTAACCTTAGAACAAATGGGATTAATAGACATATACTGAACACACCATCCCAGAGCTAAGGAATACACATTTTTCTCATCAGCTCATGGTACATACTCCAAAATTGACCACATCCTAGCATACAAACCAAACCTCAGCAAAATTAAAAGAATAAGTATACCTGTATCTTCTCAGACCATAAGGCAATAGAGATAGAAGTCAACTCCAACAAAAATGTTCATCTCCACTCAAAGACTTGGAAATTAAACAACCTTGTGGTGAATGATAGTTGGGTATAGGAAGAGATAAAAGAGGAAATTGTTAAATTCCTCAAACACAACAGCAATGAAGACACAAGTTACCAAAACCTGTGGGTTATAGCAAAAGCAGTCTTAAGAGGGAAATTTATTGCATTAGCTGCCTACATTAAAAAAACAGAAAGAGAGTGCATCAACAAACTCATGAACCATCTTATGGAATTGAAAAAATAATAACAATCTAATCCCATACCCAGTAGAAGAAAAGAAATAACCAAAGTTAAAATAGAGATTAATGAAATGAAAACAGAAAAATCATTCAGGAAACTAATGAAACAAAAAGTTGGTTTTTCAAATAAATAAATGAAATTGTTAAACCTTTGGGCAGATTAAGTAGAAACAGAAAGTAAAATCTCTAATAACCTTAATCAGAAATGATAAAGGGGAAAAAACAACAGATGCCACAGAGATACAAGAGATCATCTCTGAGTATTATAAGAAACTCTCTGCCCAGAAATTTGACAATATGGAGGAAATGAATCATTATGGGAATCACACCCTCTCCTTAGACTTAATCAAGAAGAAATAGATCTCTCTCTTTTTTTTTTTTTAAATTCAGAAGTTCTTTTAATTTTTAGGAGTAGAAAAAGCAATGTGGTCAGGCAAGAGAAAACAGAAGGCAACATAATCACTAGTAACAGTCTATTGCTTTTAATTAGGAACTTTGTATATGGGTATTAGTTTTATTATTATCCTTGTAAATAATATTATAACTATGATAGTGTAGGACTTAAATATATTTTCTGTAGGAAGTTCTTCATAAAATATGAACATCATAATCTTTTTTTTTAAAAAAGCAGGAAACCTGCTAATGTTCACACAATAAATCATAGCAAAACCAGAAGTCAAACAGAAATAGATCTCTTGAACAGACCAATTTTAAGAACTGAGGTTGAAGAAACAAGAAAAAAATCTCCTAACAAAAAAAATGCACTGGTCTAGATGGCTTCATACCAGAATTCTATTACACCTTCAAAGAAGAGCTTATACCCATACTGCAGAAATTATTCCAAAAAATTGAGAAGGAAGGAATCTTCCTTAACATGTTCTATGAAGCAAACATCACCCTAATTACAAAACCAGGAAAAGACTCAACTGAAAAGGAGAATTTCAAACCAATTTCACTAATGAATATAGATACAAAAATTCTCAAAAAACCCCTAGCCAATATATTACAGATACACATTAAAAAAATCATTCATAATGATCAAGTAGGTTTCCTCCCATGGATGCAAGACTGGTTTAATATATGTAAGTCCATAAACATAATTTACCATATCAACAGAAGCAAAACCAAAGACCATATAATCCTTTCAGTAGATGCAGAAAAAGCATTCGATAAAATTCAGCATCCTTTTCTAATTAGAAGACTTAAGAATATAGGCATAGGCTCAGCACCTGTAGCTCAGTGGCTAGGGCGCCAGCCACACATACCAGAGCTGGTGGGTTCAAACCTGGCCCGGGCCTGCCAAACAACAATGACAACTACAACAACAACAACAACAACAAAAATAGCCAGATGTTGTGGTGGGCACCTGTAGTCCCAGCTACTTGGGAAGCTGAGGCAAGAGAATCGCTTAAGCTAAAGAGTTTGAGGTTGCTGTCAGCTGTGATGCCATGGCCCTCTACTGAGGATGACATAGTGAGACTCTGTCTCAAAAGGAAAAAAGAATATAGGCATAGGTGGCACATTTCTTAATCTGATCTAAGCCACCTATGACAAACTCACAGCTAATGTTATACTGAATGGAGTAAAACTGAAAGCTTTGCCACTTAGAACTGGAACCAGACAAGGTTGTCCTCTAATGCCACTGCTATTGAACATAGTGCTGTAAGTTCTAGCAAATACAATAAGGCAAGAGAAGGAAATAAAGGGCATCCAAATGGGTGCAGAGGAAGTCAAACTCTCGCTCTTTGCTGACAATGTGATCTTATATATAGTGAACCCCAAAGACTCAACTACAAGACTCCTGGAAGTGATAAAAAAAATACAGAAATATCTCGGGATATAAAATCAATGTCCGCAAATCAGTAGCCTTTTTATATGCTAATAACAGCCGAGCTGAGAAGCTAATCAAGGACAGCTAATCCCTTCATGGTAGCTTCAAAAAAATGAAATACCTAGGAATGAGTGTGTGTGTATGTGAATATATAACAAAAGAGGTGAAGAAATTATGAAACCCTAAGAAAAGAAATAGCAGAAGATATTAATAAAGGTAAGAACATGCCATGTTCATAGCTGGGAAGAATCAACAATGTGAAAATGTCTATACTACCCAAAGCAATCTATAGATTCAATGCAATTAAAATTCCATCATCATACTTTGTAGATTTGGAAAAAGTAATTTTTCATTTTGCATGGAACCAGAAGAAACCCCATATAACCAAGGCAATTCTTAGTAATAAAAACAAAGCCAGGGATATTACCCTACCATACTTTCAGCTATATTACAGGGCCATAGTGATCAAAACAGCATGGTATTGGCACAAAAACAGAGACATTGACATTTGGAACTGAATAGAAAACCAGGAGATGAAACTAACCTCTCACAGCCACTTGATCTTTAATAAACCAAAGAAGAACATACACTGGAAAGAAGAATCCCATGTTGCTGAGAGAACTGGATAACCACATGTAAAAGACTGAAAAACTGGAGCTGCACCTCTCACCACTTACACAACTTGGTTTAAGATGGAGAAAAGATTTAAATCTAATGCATCAAACAATGAAAATCCCTGAAGAAAGTGTGGGGAAAACACTTGAAGATATCAGCCTGGGGAAAGATTTTATGAAGACTTTCGTGCCAATTACAGCAACAACAAAAATAAACAAATGGGACTTAAACTGAAAAGCTTCTATATAGTGAAGGAGATAAGAACCAAAGCAAACAGACAACTTTCAGAATGGGAAAACATATTTGCATATTATGAATCAGACAAAAACTTAATAACTAAGATCTATAGAGAACTCAAATTAATCAACAAAAAAGACCCAACAATCCCATATATCACTGGGCAAGAGAGATAAATAGAATCTTTTCTATAGAAGACAGATGAATGGCTAACAAACATATGAAAAAATGCTCATCATCACACCTATGGTGCATAATGCAAGGGTATGTGTCGGATCTATTAAGTATAGAGTATAAATGTCTTAACACAATAATTAATAAATGAGATTAGGTATATATTAACCAGTGTGATGCAGACGCTCCTAATTCTATATGAAATCAGCACATTGTACCCCATAAATGCATTAATGTATACATGGTCTATGAGTTTATGATTTAATAAAAAAAAAAGAAAAAATGCTCATCATACCTAAAAAGGCTTAGAGAAATGCAAATTAAACTACCCTCAGATATTACCTTACCCCCAGCAAGAATGGCCCACATCACAGTCTCAAAGCTGCAGATGCTGGCATGGATTTGGAGAGAAGGGAACACTTTTACACTGCTGGTGGGACCGCAAACTAATACAACCTTTTTGGAAGGAACAATGGAGAATCCTCAAAGAACTCAAATTAGACTTACCATTTGATCCTGCAATTCCATTACTAGGCATCTACCCAGAAGAAAAAAATCTTTTTATCATAAGGATGTTTATTAGCTCAATTTACAATCACCAAAACATGGAAATAGCCTAAATGCCCACCAACCCAGGAATGGATTAACAAGCTTGGTATATGTATGCCATGAAATACTATTCAGCACTAAAAAAGATGGAGACTTCATGTCTTTTGTGTTACCTGGATGGAGATGGAACACATTGTTCTTAGTAAAGCATCACAAGAATGGAGAAGCAAGAATCCAATGTACTCTATTCTAATATGAAAGCAGTAGATGAGCTAATGCAACAGGGGTGTTGGGGAATGAGCAAGTGGGGAGAGGGAAGGAGGCAGGAGGATGGGGGTGGTCATGGTGTATGGCACACCTCTTGGGGGTGGGACACAATTGTAAGAGGGACTTTATTTAACAAATGCAATCAGTGTAACCTAATTGTTTGTACCCGCAATGAATCCCAAACAATAATAATAAAAAAATTAATTTAAGTTTTTTTCTTTTTGAGACAGACTCTCACTTGTCACCCTTGGTAGAGGGCCCTGGCATCATAGCTCACAGCAACCTCAGACTCCTGGGCTTAAGTGATTCTCTTGCCTCCCAAGAGAGGCAAGGGACTACAGTGCCTGGCTATTTTTAGAGATGAGGTCTCACTCTGGCTCATGCTGGTCTCGAACCTGTGAACTCAGGCAATCTCAAGTGCTGGGATTACAGGTGTGAGCCACTGTGCCTGGCTCCTTAATTTAATTAAAAAAAATTTGGGGAGGTAGGGTATTGCCTTTGCCCTGAGGAAATGTGCCCAGAAAACTAAAACATACCACAGTTACTGAGAGGGTGAAACACACTCAAAAGGGAATTCATGCAGAAAAGAAAGTGATCTAGTCACAGCTGAGTTAAATTGGGACTAATAGGCACGTTACTTTAAATTTATTAAAAGATTTATAAAAGTGTACAACATGATTTTTTAAAAGGGATTCTGTTTTTAAAAGCATTTAATTTTTTAATGGATAAAAAAATTGTATTTATTTATGGGATACAGTGCATATTTTGATATATGTATGTATATACACACACACACATTGTGGAATGATTAAATCATAACTTTCTAAATATCACAAGATGACAGAAATATCTCAAACGCCCCACTTTGAGGGAAGTGACAGTATGCACGCCCCCACCCACCAAAGGTAAACTGAATGCCAAAATTACCCTTTCTGTGAGCGATTTCTCCCACTTGAGGTTTAAGGTCACGTGCTGAGAGCTGGCACAGACTGAGAACATCCTGCTAAGTTTCTGCACCGCGGCACTGGCACTAGTGATGTGGTTCCTGCAGTGCCCCAGTGCCCTCGCATTTCTTTAGACTTTGAGGAGGAAGAGACTGTCATTGAGATAGATGTTAAGCAAGACAGATTCCTACCACCAGCGCTGCTGCTCGCTGCTCGCTGACGCGGATGCTTAGGAGCAGCACAGCCGAGAGGAGGCTTGCAAGGAGCGAGCTGGAGAACCTCCACAGAGCGCACGCCCTCCACCACATCTATCTCTTGTACTCTGAACTTGCATTAAAGGTTTTTTTGCAACCACTCCCTCGCAAAACAAAAACAAAAACAAAAACCAATACACTAGGTTCTGGGCACATAGTTGCCTTAGGGTCTGAGAATATGCTTATGTTTCTAAGTTTTGTTGGTGTGGAGCTGATGCTATGGTATTTCATAAGTCCTAGTTCTTCTCCTTTTTATTCTTCTTCTTCCTTTTTTTTTTTTTTCAGAGACAGGTTCTCACACTTGCTCAGGTTGGTCTTGAACCTTTAAGCTCTGGCAATCGACCCACCTTGGCGTCCCAGAGTGCTAGGATTACAAGTGTGAGCTACTGTGCCTGGCCTGTCCTCGTTATTCTGTTATTGAAAACGAGAGATTGGCTTGGTGCCTGTAGCTCAAGCGGACAAGGCACCAGCCACATACACCAGAGCTGGGGGGTTCGAATCTAGCCCGGGCCTGCCAAACAACAATGACAACTACAACCAAAAAAAAAAAAAAAAAAATAGCCAGGTGTTGTGGTGGGGGCCTATAGTCCCAGCTACTCGGGAGGCTGAGGCAAGAGAATCACTTAAGCCCAGGAGTTGGAGGTTCCTGTGAGCTGTGATGCCACAGTACTCTAGCCAGGGCGACAGCTTGAGGCTCTGTCTCAAAAAGAAAAGAAAAGAAAGCAAAAGAAAAGAGACCTGAGAGTTACTTGGGGATGGATTAAGTCAACTTTGGAGATGCTAGAGGACCTACTCACTTTCAGTGGGGGACAAAGACTAGGACCCAGCCAGCCTACTGCCTCCAGGCCTAACAGCCTTTGTGACTCCAAGGGGACACTCTCCCTGCTAGTGGCTCTCCACCCTCCTCATCCCCAGGAGTTTTGTGAGCTCTCACCATAATTCCTCCTCCAGTCACACCCTGGAGGTCTGGAGATGTGGCTCAGGCCAGGGAGAGGATGGAGATG
>CAUYRH010183625.1:0-10869 GCA_963574655.1 Perodicticus potto
CATAATATTCCATGGTATACATGTACCACAATTTATTAATCCATTCGTGGATCGATGGGCACTTGGGCTTCTTCCATGACTTAGCAATTATGAATTGGGTTGCAATAAACATTCAAGACTATGGGGAAAGGGGCAAGGGAGGGAAGGAGAGGGAGAGGGTGGGTGGAGAGAGGGTAAATGGTGGGATCACACTTATGGTGCATCTTATAATGGTACAGGTGAAACCTACTAAATGCAGAATATAAATGTTTTCATACAATAAACGAGAAAATCCCATGAAGGTTATGTTGAACAGTTGGATGAAAATATTTCAGATTGTATATGAACCCAGCACATTGTACCCCATGATTGCACTAATGTACACAGCTATGATTTAATAAAAAAAAAATTAAAAAAAGTTTTCCCCAATCTGTTTGTCTGTGTTTTATGATATCTTTTCTCATTCTTTGTGTCTTGTGGGTGACCTGCCGTAGGTCCATCCAAGCCCAAAGTTATGTAAGTGTTATTTTAACTTCTTTCTAACATTTTTGTTTTGTATTTTGCATTTAGAATTTTAAGTCTATAATTCATTTTTATATATGGTATACGGTTTAAATTTATTTTCTTGTATTTTATGCACATATCAGCAAATACGACATTGGTTATATGCAGTTGTTCCTTAGTATCCTCAGAGGATTGATTCTAGGACCTCCCTATCTGTGCAAATTGCACAACTCAAGTCCCACAGTTGGCCTTTTATATTCTTAGGTTTTGCATCCTTTGAATAGTATTGGATTTGTGTTTGGTTTCTGATGCAGAACCTGCAGGTATGGAGGTAATAAATACCAACTGTACTTATTGAAAAAAAATAAAAGTGGACCTACTATTTGATCCAGCAATTTCACTACTAGGCATTTACCCAAAGGAAAAAAAGACATTTTATCAAAAGACAGTTGCGCTCAAATGTTCATAGCAGCACAATTCACAATTGTAAAAATGTGGAAACAACCCAAGTGCCCATCCAAAGGGCACCAACCAAGTACCCATTAATAAAGTTTGGTATTTGTATACCACGGAATACTACTCAGCTATAAAGAAAAAATAGTGATCTAGTATCTTTTTTTTGTTGTTGTTGAGATAGAGTCTCACTATGTTGCCTTCAGTGGAGTGCTGTGGCGTCACAGCTCTAACTCTTGGGTTTAAGCGATTCTCTTGCCTCAGCCTCCCGAGTAGCTGGGACTACAGGCACCCACCACAATGCCCAGCTATTTTTCTCTTGTTGCAGTTGTCATTGTTTTTCAGCTGGCTCAGGTTGGGTTCGAACCCCTTACCCTCGGTGTATGTGGTTGGCACTGTAACCACCATGCTACAGCGCCGAGCCGAACTAGTATCTTTTTTAAAAACCTGGATGGAACTGGAGATCATTCTGTAAGTTCAAGTATCAAAAGAACGGGAAAAACAAACACCACATGTATTCAATACTAAATTAAAACTAGTCGATCAACACTTATGCGGACATATGGAAGTAAAACTCAATAGGAATCAAGTAGATGAGAGGTTGGGTTAATTCATACCTAATTTGTGAAAGGCACATATTCTGGGTTAAGGGCACACTTACTACTTTGACTTAAAATGTTCAAAAGGAAATTATGTAACCAAAACGTATACCCCGTAAAATCCTTTTTTTTTTTGAGACAGTCTCACTTTGTTACTATTGGTAGAGTGCCGTTGCATCATAGCTTACAGTAGCCTCAAACTCTTGGGCTCCAGTGATCCTCTTGCTTAAGTCTCCCAAAGAGCTGGGACTACAGGTTACCACCACTACTCCTGGCTATTTTTAGAGATGGTTTCTTGCTCTTGCTCAGGCTGGTCTCAAACTCCTGAGCTTAGGTAATTAATTTACCTCGGCTTCGCAAAGGTATGAGCCACTGCACCCCCCCTCCTCCTATGATATTCTGAAATTTATGAATTAATTTTAAATAGTCCATGTTTATGTGGACCTGCAAGGTATAAACCCATGTTGTTCAAGGGTCAACTGTATTATGTTCCTGTGGATTTATTTCTAGATTTTCTTTTGTATTTTCTGATGTGTTTATTCTTACATCATACCAAAGTATTATTAAGTGGGTTTCTACCTTCATAAAGTAGATTTTCTTAAAAAGCATGTGTTATTTTATTTCCTTTTGTAGGCAGGAATTTTTAGTATGAATGCTTGTGAGGAAGGCTTTGCTACTGGGGGCAGAGATGGCTGTATTCGTCTTTGGGATTTAACTTTTAAACCAATTACTGTGATTGATCTCAGGGAGACAGACCAGGGATACAAAGGTAATAACAAAATAAATGTCTCATTTTACTAAGCAAACTCTAATGTACCAAAGATTGTCTTTTTCTTTCAGTAAAAGTAAATGCATGCTTAAAAAATATACATAAGACTAACATTTGCCTCTACATGGTATACATTTAATTGTCTGTTGTAGTGGTTCCTGCAGAGAGAAGTGACAGGCATTTACTTTGGTAACCTTGGATTTTGAAAATAATTTTACTTTAAGAATGCTAAATATAATTACTTAGCACATAAACTGTTGGAAACAAACTATGTTGGGAATTGGGGTTGATTTTAGTGTGTGTAAGTGTTTTTCTTTCATCCATCCAAATTTGTCAGCAATTAGGGGGATTTTAAGAATTTGATGTAATAAAACAGAATTTTCACCATAAAAATTAATACATTTACTAATTGGTATTGTATTATAAGAGTAGGAATGGGAATCACACAGGTTTATATTTAAATCATACTCTAGTCACTTAGAAGGTATGTAACCTTGGACTAGTAATTTATCCTTATATGTAAATTGAGGATAATAAGTATAAATATCTAATAGGAATAAATGAGTTATGTGTGTAAAATGTTTAGAAGAATGGCACATAATCTTGCAAATGTTAACTTACTCTATTTTAGTTTTTTTGCTGAGCATAATTATACTCTAGAGATTACAGAATAATTTGAAACTTTTTCTTATTTGATCCTCACAAGAACATTGTGAGGTTCACAATATCTTTATGTCGACCATACAATACAGATGAGAAAACTGAGGAAAACAATGTCTTTTCTAAGGTTCCAAAAGGGATTGTGGAATATGCTGAAAAGCAAAATTTTTTCTTCTTAATGATTTTTATGAACAGATACAGATAAGTGAAAAGCCAGATTATTATAGAGAAAAATAATATATAAGTTTATAAAAGTAATTATTGAATAATTACTTATTGAATTATGCAGACTGTAAATGTTATAAGACTTTGAGAAAAGAGACCATATTTGTCCAGTTTGAAGTTAAAGTTGTCTAACAAGAAAAAAGGAAGAAGAGTGCGTGTTTGAAGAATGGGTAGAGGTTAGGTATATAAAAAGAGAAAACTACAATTCCACATAGAAAACAATATGGACAATTGAAAAGATGTGAGTATGGATCAAGGACTTGCATATTTCTTCTATCTCACATCAAAGGTACACAAAAATATAAAAATTAACTTCAATTTAGAAAGGCTGGCATTATCTGATTACAGTGTTGCTATTAAATACAATTTACTGGGTGGCGCCTGTGGCTCTGCGAGTAGGGCGCCAGTCCCATATACCGAGGGTGGTGGGTTCAAACCCGGCCCCGGCCAAACTGCATCAAAAAATAGCTGGGCGTTGTGGCAGGCGCCTGTAGTCCCAGCTACTTGGGAGGCTGAGGCAAGAGAATCACCTAAGCCCAGAAGCTGGAGGTTGCTGTGAGCTGTGACTGCACAGCACTCTACCAAGGGTGACAAAGTAAGACTCTGTCTCTACAAAAAAAAAAAACAAAAACAAACAAACAAAAATATTGGTAATATACATACCTATTTAATTAGAATTATTTTCTGTTACCAGGAGAATAGTAACTAAAAGAACTGACTCCAGGGTTGGATAAACAGTCTTTGGAACACAGTAGGTTTCCTTTAGAATCTTATCTGTTGGGTCAAGTTGACAGAGTGAGATGCTGTCTCAAAAAATAATGAAGACGGCCGGGCGTGGTGGCTCATGCCTGTAATCCTAGCATTCTGGGAGGCCGAGGTGGGTGGATAGCCTGAGCTCAGAGGTTTCAGACCAGCCTGAGCCAGAGTGAGACCCCATCTCTACCAAAAAAAAAAAAAAAAGTCAGGCGTTGTGGCAGGCGCCTGTAGTCCCAGCTACTTGGGAGGCTAAGGGCAAGAGAATCACTAAAGGTGAGTGAAACCAATTGAAAGCAAAATTCAAAAAAAAAAAAAAAGAAGACAAGAATCTTACCTGTCAAGTCTCGGTGCTTATTTCATGTAAGCCTGATTTGGTTAAATATGTAGTTTGTCTACTTCTTGTTTCTTTAGAACCAGTTGGGGTGGATTCTATTGAGTCAAAATGTCGAGTACTAGATTGAGAGCTAGGAGTTCCAAAGTTTTACTGTTTACCGCTTTGTTCCCTTCCTTTCTAACTAAAGTCACTGAACCTCCCTGATGTCAGATTCCATAGTGTCTTAAAATGTGTGGGTTAAATCACGTTGATAGCCTGAGTCGCTCAAGGATTCTGAAAAATCACATTTGAAAAAACTAGTCCTAATTGTTGGGATTTTTTTTATTTCCCACTACACTTCCTCTGGTATAATTCTAGCCTATTTTAATCTTAGTATTTAGTCCATTTCTTCTGATTATAAGTGAAGATGGGAGTCCAACTCTTCCATCTGCAGTTTAACTATTGTATGTGTCATTTTGTGCGTTGAACTTCTGATTCGCTCAAACATGAGCTAATCTGTAAGTAATGATACATACTTAAAATTGAGCAGTTTTGTCTTGAAAGAACATTTGGCCATTTTTCTTAAAATTCATTCTAAATCAGTGGTTCTCAACCTTCCCTAATGTCGCAATGTATTTTCATTGTTAAAAAGAGGTCTCAACCCACAGGTTGAGAACTGCTGTTCTAGGTTGAGCTTTTGTTATTGCTTAATTGTTGATTAAAAGAGAAAACGACCCTAGTTTACTTATTACCATTTTCCTGTCTGTATTCACTATTTCCTCATCCCTCTCCCTCGGTGTGGGATCAGAGATCACTGCATATGGTAGCAGACATCTGTATTGTTTGCTGGTGTTAGGAAGTTTGTTCAAGCTTTCTAAACTTCTTCCTCCTATACAGCAGCGGGCTTACTAACGCATAGAAGAAACAGGAAAGAGAACAGTAATCTCATTAGGTTTAATTCTGCCTTAAATATTATGTCATATTAAGGGAGCACTTAACCTTGTATTTTGATACTGCTGGAAGGAAAATTAGCTTTTTAATTTTTAAGTTGTAAAATTATGTATTAAGAAATTAATCTACATTATTAACTTCATTTAAAAAGATCTGTGACGTTCTTGACACCCATGAATTTGACAGTGACTCTAGGAGATGATTTTGCTCATTTTTTTTTTAGAGGCAGTTAGCTAATACATGTATGAACCTGGTAGACGGCTTAGCCTCTGCATTTCAGTGCAGCTTTTTTTCCCCTTTCTTCCCCAGGTTCACAGAGTGATGTTTTTAATTCATACTTTCTGACCCCTCTTATTTTTTCTTTTAACTTTGTATTTTGATGATTTTTGAGTCAAAGAAAAGTTCCAACACTTGTACTAAGAATTTGCAAGTACCCTTTACCCATATTCCTTAAAGTTAACATTTTACCATACCTGCTTTATCCTTTTTTCTCCCTCTTTCTAAATATATACAATATTATTTTCTGTACCATGTGAGAGTTAAGTGGCAGATGCCCCCGAACCCCCCGCCCTATGTACTTTTCAGGGTTTATTTCCTAAAAGACAGGGTCATTCTCTTTCATAGCTATGGTATAATATCAAAATCAAGAGTTAAACCACATCAGTTTTTAACTGCGGACCTTGTTCATACTCACATTTTGCCAATTGTTCCAATAGTGTCCTTATTACTAAAAGGTCTGTGATCAGATTATGACTTTCACTAAGCTGTCGTGTCTCTTACAGTCTCTAATCTGGAACAGTTCTTTAGTCTTTCTTTCGTTTATTGAGTGACCTTTATGTTTTTGAAGGGTACCCGCCAGTTACTTTGTAATGTTCATCAATTTGGGTTTGCACTTTTGGCAGGAACACTACAGAAGTGTTTTCGGTGCATCATATCAAGAGACTCATGATAATTGGTTTATTTTATTCATTACTGGTGATGTTAACTTTGATCACTTGGTTAAAGTGACATCTGCTGGGTTTCTCCATGTAATTAATAATTCCAAGATTTTTTTAATATAAAGACTAAATTCTTAATTTTGTGGTTGAAAGAATTTTAATTTACTTAGCATATTGACTTTTTAAAGTGGAGCTAAAGTTTTCAGGTATTAATTTTATTAGAGGAGGGAGACTCTTAATTAGGGTCTTAATATATGTCAGTATTTCAAAATGGAGTATTTTTTGACTTTGAAGAAAGTTATGTGGTAAGCATGCAGTTTGAAGAGATCTAACAAAGTAAAAGCTTTTATTTAGTGGAAGGACTCAGGCCTCGGCTGTTTTTACAGTTTTTGGAGGGACTTAAGAATTTTAACTCATCTTCTTCCCTGCAATTTGGAAGTTGCATATAACTTCCTTAAAATTAACTTTGCTACTTGATTCACGCTTCTCTTAGGTAGAGATTAGGCATATGTCCATTTATTTATTTGGTTACATGCATCTCTTTTATAATGCTTGAATCAGGGTTATAAGTATGCCGGTCGCCCAGGGAGTGTTCATTGTACCTTTAAGTTAAGTTTTTGCTCATCGCTCTTCCTGCTTCCCTCCCTTTGATTTTCATTAAGTTACATTTCCCTCTGTGCACATGTGTGCTGATTGATTATTTCCAATTTAATGGTGAGTACATGTGGAGTTTTTTCATTCTTTAGATACTTTCACTTTAGGATAGTGGTCTCCAGTTTCATCCATAGCATATATAGCGATGCTTCATTATAGTTAAAGCTATCTTATATTAATATTTTATTTTATATTTAGATTTCCCCTAAGAGATCTGAATGATAAAGCAGATTCCTTTTCTTCATAACCTTTGGACATCTTGCAAAGGGACTGCACAGGAATTTGTGTATCACATTCATTTGGTTCCACAGGAAAACCTGCCCTTGAAAGAGGGAACTACATCTGGCTTAGCAAGTTACTAATCCCACTTCTCCCTCCCCGAATAACCTTCTCTAATCAGACAGAAGGTATCTGCTTCCTATTTTCTTATCTTTTTTTTTTTTTTTTTTTTTTTTTGAGTGACACACCCAGACTTAAGTACTTAAATTGTTTGTGGAGCTTCCTAAAGCCAGTCATACCTGAAGGAAATTTCAGTAAATATTCTCCTAATTATCTCTTTCTGGTGGCGTGGGAGGAGGGACCGGTGGCGCTGGGGGTGGGCTCGTGCTGTGCTGAGGCAGGGGTCCCGCCGTGCGGGGCGGAGGCACGGGTCTTTAAAAATATATATACATATATTCTCCTAATTTTCTGAGCAACATTTTCCTTTTTTTTTTATCAATTTTTTTTATTAGCAGACATCTTTTGGGTGACTGGAGTAAATACAGCAGTAATCCATCTCTAAAAAAACAGTTCTTGGAGGCAGTTACACAACACTGCTCAAATTTCTTGCTTTGTATTGAGATCTCTTTAATTACTTACTTGTCTATGTTCTCTGAGAAGTGTACCTTTACCTTTCTTCCACATTTATGAATATATTTGTTTTTTATGTAAGAACTTGCATTGTTTTGTTTTGGTTCCCCTAACTTAATCTTCAGATTGATTTGTAAAGAAGTTAAAAGCTTGCAGGCGGGAGGTCACACATTTAATCATTTATTCTTGAAGAGCCACCCAGTTTGGGATAATAAAGAAATTATAAAGAATAAAGTTACCCTTACTAAATGCAGAATACAAATGTCTTCATAAAATAACTAAGAAAATGCCATGAAGGCTGTGTTAACCAGTTTGGTGAAAATAGTTCAGATTGTATATGAAACCAGTACATTGTATCCCTTGATTGCACTAATATACACAGCTATGATTTAATAATAAAAACAATAAAAAAAAAAGAATGAAGTTAATAATTATCTTTATTTTTTATCCACTCTTCTGATGACTGAAGACTAAATCCTTTTCTTTACCCTTAACATAATCCCATCCCAGGCCTTTTTCAATGGAGAGAATCTAAAAACTCTGTATCTTTTTTTTTGTTTTTTAATTTTGGTAAGTAGCCTGTCTTTATGGTAAACTAGTTTTTTTCCTTGATGCTTTTTCACGTTAGAACCACTGCCAATCTTTTCAGACTAAATTTTAGCTACCCTTCTCTCCCAAAAAGGTATAACAAAAAGTATGCTTGCTGTCAGTGTTTTTGTTAGTTTACATATTCAGTTAAGAATAGCCTGCTATTTATCAAACTTTAGAGAAATTAGTTCTCAATTAAAGAGAACTTTAATTTTAACTTTTTGTTATGGAAAGTTTCTGACATACCAAAAGTAGAATCCTCGTATTTTGAACTCCTGCCTCCACCTCCTTAGTACCTGGAACTATAGGTGCCTGCCACAATGGTGGGCTATTTTTTTGTTGTTGTTGTTTATCAGGCCCAGGCCACATTCGAACCCACTAACCCCAGTGCATGTGGCCGGTGCCCTAACCACTGAGCAACTGGCGCCCCCCAATATTAACATTTTCTATCTCAAATTTGTTTTTACAGTTTAAATTGGATCCAATTGGTCATACATTGCATGCATACAATGGTTGATAATGTTCTCTGGGCATTTTGAAAATATATTTCTACTGTCTTTTACTCTGAAACTTTATCTTTTAATTAAAATATTAATTAAAAATTAATTAAAATTATCCTTTTTTTCCCCCCAAATGTTTACAGAAATAATCCAGTGATAATCCAAATAATCCATGTGGGTACATGCCCTTCTTCTAGAATCATCAGTTAACATTTTGCCCCCCACCCCTTTTCCAGTCTTCGGAAGTAAATTGTAGACATTGTGACACTTTGCTACTAAAAACTTGAGCATTTTATCTCTTAAGAACAAGACATTCTCATATATAATTATAATACCATATGTCATATCCAAGAAATTTTAACATTTGTACATAATTGAACGTGCAGTACATAGTCAGATTTCTCCAGTGTACTTACAACATCGTTTTTAGATTGTTTTTTGAGTTTTAGATCCAGAATTGCGTGTTGTACTTGATGGAATTATTTTATATCTGAGGAGTCAAATAGATAGCCATAGTTTGCCTTGTTATATAGTTAGTAGATAAGGAATTGGAATTTAAATTTAATTTGTATAATTTAAATAGGTAGCTATGTATTGAACAGCACAAATTTAAAACATGTATCCCAATCTCAATCTATGTTTATCTGATTGTTTCCTTGTTATTAAATTTGTTTTGAACATTTTTGGCAAGAATATATTGTGTCCTTTCTAGGACCAAGTCTTATTAGGGGGCTTATCATGTCAAATTGTCTCATTTTTAGAATTCCTTTTTTTTTTTAATTAGTAATTCTCTTTTGTGGGTATTTTTTTCCCAGGGAATACTAGGAAAATAAAGATAAACTAAGATACATTTTCTTTCCTTTCTTATGGACTTTACAATTTAGTCAGAGGGAACTACTTTTAGGCAGCTTAGTATAGTGCCAAATAAAATTTGTTAAATACAGAAAGAATGTAGAGGAATTTAATGACATTTAGTCATCCAATTAGTTTTTTGTTTGTTTGTTTTTTTGAGACAGAGTGTCAAGCTGTCACCCTGGGTAGAGTGCCGTGGTGTGAGCAGCTTATAGTAACCGCAGACTCTTGGGCTTTAGTGATTCTCTTGCCTCAGCCTTCCAAGTAGCTGGGACTGTAGGTGCCCGCCACAACACCTGCTATTTGTTGTTGTTGTTGTTGTTGTAATTGTCATCGCTGTTTTAGCTGGCCCCTGCCCGCTGGGCTCAAACTGCCAGCTGAGTTTTAACATTTAGTGAATGAGGCGGGCAATAAATTAGTTTTGAGGAGTGTCGTGTAAAAAAAAATAATAACTATGAGTAGGTTGCCTGTTTTGAATAATTATTTATTTAACTTAAGTTCAGGAGATCACTGTAAACACATTATGTTTTCCTTCTTCCCTTCTAAGAGTCCTTTGGGATTTTAGCATGTTTGTGAAGTTGTACTCGTCCCTACACAGCCTAGAAAAAAATAGCTAATGTATTTGATAGTGCAGATTTAGTTATTTTTTTGTGTGTAGTACATTGTCAATGTGTGTAGGGTTTTTTTTTTTTTTTTTTTTTTTTTGGTAAAGTTAGACTGAAAAAAACACTTATGGTTTAAATTACATCTAAGGCAATGTTTATTTGGCTGGCAAACTTCCCTCTCTGAAATGGAAAAATCTTTTGTTTCTTCTCTTACCTGAAGGGAAATAGTTAAAATAATGGTTGACACTAATCAGTGGCTGTTTGAAAATAAAACTTTAAATTTATGTATTCTCTGATGTTCAGTTTGTTTATTCATGGTCTTTCATGAAATGTATCTCCTTCCTCTTTGGGTCTTTTATACTAACTATTGATGGGTTATTCTCTTCAAGTATTGCTGTTTGTTTTTTCATTCAGAGATATATCGCATTGTTTCTCAGAAGCAAATGTCAGACAGACGTGAAAATGACATGTCTCCAAGCAACAATGTGGTTCCTATTCATGTTCCACCAACAACTGAAAACAAGCCAAAGGTGCAGTGCTGTCAGAACATCTAAGGCATTTCTCTTCTCCCCTAGAAGGCTGTGTATAGTCCATTTCCCAGGTCTGAGATTTAAATATATTTGTAATTCTTGTGTCACTTTTGTGTTTTATTACTTCCTCTTATGAATTTTTCC
>CAUYRH010183630.1:0-35581 GCA_963574655.1 Perodicticus potto
CGCCTGTAGTCCCAGCTACTTGGGAGGCGGAGGCAAGAGACTCGCTTGAGCCCAGGAATTGGAGGTTGCTGTGAGCTGTGATGCCACAGCACTCTACCCAGGGTGACAGCTTGAGGCTCTGTCTCAAAAAAAAAAAAAAATTAAAGAATTTTGATAACTATACTAATTCACTAAAATTTAGATCCTATTCTTTTATAAAGTTTTATCTATGTGTCTGAGGTCTACTCACATTTTCTATAATTATCAGAACCTCTTCTGATAATTGGGTGGGTACAAACCCACCTTCTGATAGGTAGGTACAAACTGCTGATTCTCTTATTCGCTAAAAACATATGCCTTTGTTTCTGTGGTAGAAAACAATGTTAAAATACTTCCTCTATACTCCTAAGCCTTTTGTTATTTTGTTCACTGAAGTAATTAAATTTTCACATCTTTGGCCACAATTTGCATAAGAGCTGGCCCTAGCATATGACCTTGCGATACAGGGATTCATTAGAAACTCTCAGAGTCACTCAACACTTCTTTTTAACTACTGTTGTCCACTGAATTTTTTTATGTTTCTTGATGTTTTTTAGTTGAAGATATTTCAAAAACCACCAAAAAAAGTGAATGACTTACCAGCTTTAAACAAGTCCCCTCAAATGTTAACATTTCCATGTTATAAGAAAAAAGAAAAATATCATAGTAACCTGAAGAAATACAGCACTAATTCTATAGGTCATGGATCCATTTTTTAAATTGCATATTTCCTTAACACATAATTGGTTCATGTTAAGCTCAACCAATCATTTTCAGGGCTCATGAACCCTTAGAAACTATGGTGCTTTAAGTATCTACTACATATCATATATAATTGGTTTCAAGATATATCTATGACTCAACTTCATGTTTTAAGTATTCATTTCCACTCTGCTACTTAAAAATATTCACCACAAATAATAAAATAATATGGCAATACATAGAAAAAGAGACAAATATTTTGCACTGTCCCACTGCCCAGATGGTGAACAGTGAGTTAGCTGCAAAAGTAAAACAAGAGTCAAGGCCAACTAATTAATTACAATTCAATTTCCATTGAACAAAAGAAGATGTGTTCTACAGTTTCTATATTTGGCCCACTCTATTTCTATTTCCAAGAATAGCAAAAATCATTAATTCAACTCATCATTTCTTTACTAGATTGAAATCAACAGGCTCCAAATTACCAATATAAAGGTTTCTATGTAAAACTATTAAGTTCAGTATTAGGTTCTGAAATTAGAATTCAGGATTTTTTTAAGTGACAATGTTCACTATTCACTACATTAACCATTCAGAAAATCTGATTATAATTTTCTATAGTGGATTAGTATGATTCAGGAGTAGAGGAAATGAGAAGCCCACCTGGAGATTTGAAATGCTATCTGGGGATAAGGGTCTGGCTTAGGTTTATAGAAGACTAATCAAGACATGAGTTGTAGCAAGCAGCTGACATCCACACTAAAATTAGAGCAAGTTTCAACATAGGCAGAGGGAGTCAGTCAAGAACTGAAAAACAGTGTTCTAGTAGACATAAAAGAATATGAAGCAGAAAATCGTAATGACCCAGACAAGACCCTATAAAACTCCACTAATTTAGAAACCACAAACTCTGACAAGTGCAAAGAATTCTTGGAATCAGAATGCCTCCATTCCAGTCCATAATCAAAAACTTACAACATATTTGAGCTTGGGGTAACCCCTTGATCTCTCTAAATTTAATTCCCTCATATGAAATGGGAATTTTTTTAAAAATCACCTTGCAAAGTTGTGGAAGGAATTACATATTTAATCACAAAAACAATTTATAAAATTCAAATTGTCACCCAAATGTTTAATTGCAATGGTGGCATTATCATGGCTTTTGATATTATTAGAATTAACTTAATGGGTAACATTTTTAATCCTGGCTGATATATATTTTCATCCTAGATAAGTCTTGTTGCCCTGTGATCCTCTAGCCATTGAGGCTGAGGATCAGAACCAATCTGAACCAATTCTGGTACTCAGAACCAATCTGAAAACAAGCCCCTGCTCAATCTTGACTTCAAAATAGACATTTTTTTAGTCACAAAAGGCATAACAGTCATAATAGCATTATGTTTTAATATAAGAAGCATGTACTTAAGGGGGCAGAACAAGATTTTCTGAATTCCAGGAGCTTCCCTTGATATTAAAAACTAGAGCCTCACTAATTCAAGACACAGCTTTTAGTTTTCCTATAAACAGCAGAGTAGAAAAGATACAGGACATAGTATAAGAGCAATTTCCTACCAGAGAGAAAGACCCTCAAAACCATTTCTAGTCTGTATTAAGCAGCTGCAATAAAAAAAAGACAAGTTAGACATAAGTGAGGACTTCTGACATATCCCCCCCACTCTCCACATCTTAATATACCTGAGGTTTTGTTACTGGAATAGAGGCATGAATGCAAGAAACACTCTTCCTCTCAGCTACACTTTGAGGACCTGAGAGTAGAAAGGACTTTTTTTCTCACTTGTACCTGGAATTTCAGGAGGATGCAATCTTTCAGTGCATATTCCACCAACATTCAGTGGTTGTTGAAGAAAAAAAGGGCTCTCCAGTTCCGAGCAGGCTCCATACCTGGAGCAACTTTGCTCACAGGGCTGAGGGGGCCTCCTGCCCCTAACTCTAAAAGTATCATCCAAATGGACTGGCTTCAAAGTACACAGGGAAAATAAGCTCTATGTTGTCTAGCAGAGTGGGTGCCATATGTCTTTGACATTTAGCAAATCAACTATCAAAGGAATTTTAATCTGCTATGAAGTATGCATTCTACTGAGCTTCAAACCAAAATATAATATACAGAATACAGACATTACAGAGATATGCTATTTTCTTGTGCTTCATTTTTATTGCACTTCACGGAGAGTTTGTTTATAAATTGAAGGCTTATGGCAACCCTGAGTAGAGTAAGTCTATCAACATCATTTTCCTAACAGCATGTGCTCACTTGGCATCACATTTGGTAATTCTTGCAATATTTCAAACATTTTTATTATTATTTTATCTGTTATACTGATCTATAGCCAGTGATCTTTGATGTTACTATCGTAATTGTTTTTAGGCACCATTTGTCATCCCCATATAAGATGAGGAACTTAATTGATAAATGTGGTATGTGTTCTGACTGCTCAACAACTTGCTATTCCTTGTCTCAATTACACTTAAAAGGAAGGCCTGTCAAAAGCTTAGATAAGCCAAAAGCTAGGCCTCTTGTGCCAAACAGTTATACAAGTTGTGAATGCGAATGGAAAGTTATTAAAGGAAATTAAAAGTGCTATAAACATATGAATGATAAGAAAGCAAAACAACTTTATTGCTGATATGGAGAAAATCTGGTCTGAAGAGGAGATCAAACCAGCCACAACATTACCTTAAACCAGCGGTTCTCAACCTATGGGTCGTAACCCCTTTGTAACAATGAAAATACATGCTGCATATTAGATATTTACATTACAATTCATAACAGTAGCAAAATTATAGTTATGAAGTAGCAACAAAAATAATTTTATGGTTGAGGGTCAACACAACATCAAAAACCTATATTTTTTTTTATTAAATCATAGCTGTGTACATTAATGCAAGCATGGGGTACAACATGCTGGTTTTATATACCATTTGAAATATTTTCATCAAACTAGTTAACATAGCCTTCCCTGCATTTTCTTAGTTATTGTGTTAAGACATTTATACTCTACACTTAGTAAATTTGACATGTACCCTTGTAAGATGCACCAAAGGTGTGGTCCCACCAATTACTCTCCCTCCACCCATACTTCCCACTCCCCTCCCCACCTTCTCCTCCTTCCCCCTCTTCTTGGGCTATAGTTGGGTTATAGCTTTCATATGAAAGCTATACATTGGTTTCATAGAAGGGCTGAGTACATTGGATACTTTTACTTCCATTCTTGAGATACTGTGCTAAGAAGAATATGTTCCAGCTCCATCCATGTAAACATGAAAGAGGCAAAGTCTCCATCTTACTTTAAGGCTGCATAAAATTCCATGGTGTACATATACCACAATTTATTAATCCATTCATGGGTCAATGGGCACTTGGGCTTCTTCTATGACTTAGCAATTATGAATTAGGTTGCAATAAACATTCTGGTGCAAATATCTTTGTTATAAAGTGATTTTTTTGGTCTTCCTTCTAGTAGAGGAATTGAAGGATTGAATGGCAGGTCTATTTTTAGATCCCTAAGTGATCTCCAAACATCTTTTCAAAAGGAATGCATTAGTTTGCATTCCCACCAGCAGTGCAGAAGTGTTCCCTTTTCTCCAAATCCACACCAACATCTCTGGTTTGGGGATTTTTTGATGTGGGCTAATCTTACTAGAGATAGATCATATCTCAAAGTGGTTTTGATTTGCATTTCTCTGATGATTAAGGATGATGAGCATTTTTTTATATGTCTGTAGTCCATGTGCCTGTCTTCTTCAGAGAAATTTCTCTTCAAGTCCCTTGCCCACCCTGAGATTGGATCACTTGTTCTTTTCTTGTTAATATGTTTGAGTTCTCTGTGGATTCTGGTTATTAAACCTTTGTCAGAGATATAACCTACAAATATCTTCTCCCATTCTGAGGGCTGTCTGCTTGCTTTACTTACTATATTTTTGGCTGTGCAGAAGCTTTTTAGTTTGATCAGATCCCAGTAATGTATTTTTGGTGTTGCTTCAATTGCTCGGGGGGGTCTTATGAGGAACTGTATTAAAAAGTGGCAGCATTAGGAGGCATTAGGAAGGTTGAGAATCACTGCCTTAAACCAAAGCCTAATCCAGAGCAAGGTTCTTACTCTTTTCAAATTCTCTGAAGGCTGAGAGAGGTAAGGAAGCTGCAGAAGAAAAGTTGGAAGCTAGCAGGGGTTGGAAGTTAGAAGAGGTTGGCTCACAAGGTTTAAAAAAAGAAGCTGTCTCCAGAAGAACATAAAAGTGCAAGATGAAGTTGCAAGTGCTGAAGAAGAAGCTGCAGCAAGTTATCTAGAAGATCTAGCTAAGATGATTGATGAAGGTGGCAACACTAAACAACAGATTTTTAATGTAGATGAAACAGCCTTCTGCTGGAAGAAGATGCCATCTAGGACTTTCATAGCTAAAGAAGTCAATGTCTGGCTTCAAAGCATCAAAGGACAGGCTGACTCTCTTATTAGAAGCTAATGCAGCTTATGCCTTTAAGTTGAAGCCAATCCTCATTGACCATTCTGAAACTGCTAGGGCCTTTATGAATTATGCTCTCTCTCCTCTGCCTGTAGAAAAACAAATCCTGGATGATAGAACATCTGTTAACAAAATGGTTTACTAAATATTTTAAGTCCACTGCTGAGACCTACTACTCAGAAAAAAAGATCCCTTTCAAAATATTACTGCTTGGCTCGATGCCCATAGGACAGTGGTTATGGCGCCAGCCATGTATACCAAGGTTGGCCCATTCAAACCCAGCCTGGGCCAGCTAGACAACAATGACAACTGCAACAAAGATGGCCAGGCATTGTGGTGGGTGCCTATGGTCCCAGCTGCTTAGGATGCTGAGGCAAAGGAATGGCTTAAGCTCAGGAGTTTGAGGTTGCTGTGAGCTGGGACACCACAGCACTCTACCCAGGGTGACATAATGAGACTCTGTCTCAAAAATAAATAAATAAATAAATATTACTGTTCATTGACAATACAGCTGGTCATTCAAGAGCTTTGATGGATGCACAAACAATAGATAAGGAATTGATTCTTACAGATGAACAAAGAAAGTAGTTTTTTGAGATGAAATCTACTCCTGGTGAAGATCCTGTGAACATTGTTGAAATGGCAACAAAGAATTTCGAATTTTACATTAATTTAGTTGATATGGCAACAGCAGGGTTTAAGATGATTAACTTCAATTTTGAAAGAAGTTCCACTTTGGGTAAAATGCTACCCAATAGTCTTCCATGCTATAGAGAAATATTTCAGGAAATGAAGAGTCTATCAATGTGGCAAACGTCATTATTCTGTTTTGAATTTTAAAAACTTAAAAAAGAAATGTGCTCAAAAAAATTCATTGTTCTCTTCTTTTAAGAAATTGCCACAGCCACCACAACCTTTGGCAACCTCCATCCTGATCAATCAAGAATGACCAACATTGAAGCAAGACCCTCTACCAGAAAAAAGATTACAACTCACTGAAGGCTTACATCATCATTAGCATGCTTAAGAGACAAAATATTTTTAAATTGAGGTATGTACATTTTAAAATATAATGCTATTGCATGCTTAACACACTACAGTCTAGTGTAAGCATAACATTTATAATCACTGAAAACCCAAAAATTTCATGTGTGTTACTTTATTGCAATATTCACTTCATAGGGCTGGTCTGGAATTGAACCTAAAAGGTATGCCTGTAGTTTTCGATTACCTTCATTCCACTGATCTATGTACATAAAGAAATGAGCAATACTGAAAAAAATAACAGTTTCTGAGAAAAATTCTAATCTCCTACAAAATATATATTATCTACAGGATGGAGACAGAATTAAACATTTCATCTATATCCTCTTCTTCTCCTTGAGCTTCATTAGTAGCCATTCCTAAGACAAACAAATTCCCTGAAAAGTCAACGAAAGAATAGAAAATAATAGCTCTGTTGCTTTATCAACTAAATTTACGTAAAATTCAAAATTCTTTGTTGCCATTTCAACAATGTTCACAGCATCTTCACTAGGAGTAGATTTCATCTCAAGAAACTACTACCATGGGCTATTTGAAACATTTGCACAACTTGCCCACATTGTCTATTATGCCAAAATATAAAAATAAAATAATCTTTAAATAGATTCACCCTTTGAGACTGCTGAACTTTCCAATATTGAAAAATAAAACCCTGAGTGGCAGGAATGGGGAATGCAGGCAGCCAAGTTCATTACCAGCCTGCCCTTTTGCCTTTTTTATAGTCCAATGAACTTAAAGGTCTTGGGAAGAGAACAAAAACTAGGAAAATTTAAAGTTACAATCTCAAGCAGTTTCCATCAAACCACTTTCTTCCCAATTTGCAATATATACCCAGCCAATCCCTTTAATGAAGGGGAAAATCCATTCTTTCACCAAGTACAGTAGGAGATAGTAGCAAAGAACTCTACCTCTAAGAAGAAAAACTACAAAACTGCCTGACTTAGTGAATATTCGGGCAGTCAACAGATAATCTGAAATTGCACCGTCTTTAATATTTAAATACAAAAGAGTACCTAAAACAAATGTGTTCATCATGTATTCTTGCTGGGCTCCCATCCCAGGGGCAGGGTCCATTAAGACCTGTGGATCTGGTGGCAGTCAATTGAAGAAGAGTAAAGTTGGAAACCACAAGAGAAAAAAGACAAGACAGACAGAATAGAAATTTCAAAGGTAGGAATACAGAGGACTGATGCCCATTTGTGGGAACCTTATGGTGGCCCTGAGTATCAGTTCCACTCAGCTTTCATTGAAGACTATTTGCTCATTACCCCAGAGGGTAAGCTGAGGAAGGGAATAAAGATGTCAGCAGTTTCTCTGAGTAAGCATATCAGCTTCTATTGTTTCTATAATCATTAACCTTAAGAGTCTGAGTAGTCTTGAGAAATACAGAACCTGAGCCTTGTGTGGGGGCAGCCTCCTGTCTGTGGTCATATACACAGATTCCTAGGGGGGTGTTAATACCGCTAGTTCACTGTGGAGTAAAACACCACTGGCATCAATCTCCTTGATGAATCAGTAGGAAAGAGGAAATTTCCTCTTATGGCCACCACAGAGGGTGTTCCTCTGTGATAAGGGATATAAGTTCTCCTACCCATATTCAGGGCTCAAGCTGTTCCCTTGATCTCTGCCCGAGCCAAATACAAATCTCCACAATGGGTATTTGCTTTGACTTAACTGGGCAGGAGGTGACCTAGTTAATGTTTCCTGTTAGCCCTTACACACAGCATCCTCTGTGACCATTAGTCCTTCAGAGTATTTACAGACCCAGCAGGAGTGTTAGTAAGCTGTATCCCCAATCAGCCAGGCTTCTAGGAAAAGCAGGAAACTTGCTCAGATAAGAAATATAGCAGTGGGTGGTGCCTGTGGCTCATCGAGTAGGGTGCCAGCCCCATACACCAAAGGTGGCAGGTTCAAATCCAGCCTCAGCCGAACTGCAAAACAGAAAAATAGCCGGGCATTGTAGCAGGTGCCTGTAGTCCCAGCTACGCGGGAGGCTGAGGCAAGACAATCACAAAAAAAAAAAAAAAAAAAAGAAAGGAAGAAATTTAGCAGTGGCTGGTTTAAAGGTAAACTAGCTGACTTTCCTTTGTTCCACCATGCTTAGCTTACTTTTTTACTTTCCCCTTTTTCTGGGGGTGTTCTCCCTTGCCAAGAATGAGGTCTTTGGTCCCCATTCTCCCATTTGGCCTGCATATGCTTTTTGTTTGTTTGTTTGAGACACAGTCTATGTCACCCTTGGTAGATTGCCATGGCATCACATCTCACAGCAACCTAAAACTCTTGGGCTTAAGCAATTTTCTTGCCTCAGCCTCCCAAGTAACTGGGACTACAGGCACCCACAAAAACACCTGGCTATTTTTGTTGTTATTGTCATTGTTATTTAACAGGCCCAGGCCAGGTTCAAACCCACAAGTCCTGGTGTATGTGGCCAGCTCCCTAACCCACTAAGCTACAGGTGCCGAGCCCGCCTGCATATTCTTAACTAAAGTGCCAAGTTCTCTAATGACTTTTTGCTCTTCTGAAACTAGCATTGTTGAACATTTGACTTAGCTTGTCTACGTCAATCCAATTAATCCCAAATTAGACTTTATTATGTGATTTTCTATAGTTTTTAATTTTTTTAAAATAGAGCTAAACAGGGCAGCGACTGTGGCTCAAGGAGTAGGGCGCCAGTCCCATATATTGGAGGTAGCGGTTTCAAACCTGGCCCCAGCCAAAAAATAAAAAAAAAATAGAGCTAAATATTTAGATGTAATAAGTTCTAATGTAGTAAAAGAAAAAAATCACTGTGAAAAAGCTTTTGTGTCAAGAAACAAGCTCAATTTGGTTTACTTTCCATCTCTTGTGCTCCCTTCAAGGAGGAATCATAATTTGAAGATGAACCTTGATTATCTCCAGCAAAGTTTCTTTCCATTGTTTCTGTACTCCCATGGCTATTACAATATTAATTTAAATTAATATTACTGCACTTGACCTATACATTGTGTAAAGCAAAAAGACTGTTAGCTTTCAGGGAATCTGCAATTATATAAGATGATATGATCATTCAACACAGTATGAAAAGCTCAAATGTTACTTATGTTTCTGCTTTTTCAAAAAAGGAATGTTTGGATTAGACATGAGATATGTAGCATTTTGCAATGTGGTTTGGTTTTTGTTTTTATTTTATTTGTTTCTTCCTATCAATAAATCTCAGCCCTTTGACTTTTGGGTTATAAATAGCTCTGAACAATCTAGGAAGGGAACTGCATGTCTCAAAACACCAAGAAATGAATAATTCTTTGTTCAGTTCCCTTTGCCTAGAGCTTAATAGTGGTAGCATTAAGCCTAATGGCAAAAGGACATGCTAAAATAAATAACTTCTTTTAAATTTTTTAAAATTGTAAAAGTATCATTTGTACCAAGAATCATTGTAAAATACATTTCCAGAAGGAAGACTATTAAAAACAACTCATAATTTACTACCTAGAAACTGTTACCATTTTAAAAAATATATTTTTTATAAACAGAGGGAAGCCAATAATATTGAAATCTTCAATAAATTGGAATGCTCAGAGAAGGTATTGTTGTGGTGAGTCAGAAAGTTTTGTCAAATATCATAAATGTATACTACATATGTATTGTTTTTGAAACCAGAAAAAAAAAGGAAATAAGATAAAGTAATCTGTTTTTCTTCCTAGCTCAATAATTAATCAACAATGAATTAATAAAATCTGGAATCTAATTTGTAAGTCAGGCACTAGCAGTACTTATGGCTCATCAGGGTGAAAATCAATTTTTGTAGTAAACCTGAAGTTATAAAAGGGATAGAACAGGGTTTGAATATGCAAATACTCCCTCTGGGACCAAGCAGGTAATATTAAAAAGCAGGTACAAATATCTTTTTTTTTTTTTTTTTGTAGAGACAGAGTCTCACTTTGTTGCCCTCGGTAGAGTGCCATGGCCTTACACAGCTCACAGCAACCTCCAACTCCTGGGCTTAGGCGATTCTCTTGCCTCAGCCTCCCGAGTAGCTGGGACTACAGGCGCCCGCCACAATACCTGGCTATTTTTTTGTTGCAGTTTGGCCGGGCCGGGCCTGAACCCACCACCCTCAGTATACGGGACCGGCGCCTTACTGACTGAGCTACAGGCGCCACCTCAGGTACAAATATCTTGTCTATGAAAGATAACCACTAGGCCCTACTCATTTCTAATCACTTCCATGGAGGGGGAACCCTAGCATTATCATAATCTCCTCCTCCTTCTTGTTATTGTTGTTCCTTCAAGAGAAGCCATAAATCTCTTTTTATTTGAAATCTCCTAATTAAAAAATTTTCAATTAAACAGATGTGTTTAAAATATAAGGCTAATCTTTATAACAATGAGCCTAATTTGGCCTGTCAGTTACCACTTTACAGTCCTGATTATCAGAGATTGGGATGAATCTGGGTCAGACCTAGATCATATTCTTGATTTGTAGAACAGTGCTGGAAAGACAGTAAGCTTCCACTAACAGAATTTAGTATTGAGATAGACTTAGGAATTCTCTAAATAGTAGACACATAAATGCCATCCCCCAGCTGCACAAAGATGTGCATGTCATAATCCCCAGAACTATGAATATGTTACCTTATGTGGCAAAAAAGATTGCTTTCAGATTTCAGATGCAATTAAAGTTAAGGACCTTGGGATGGGGAGATTACCCTGGATCTTCCTGGTAACTACAACCTAATTACATGAATCCTTTAAAAATAGAAGAAGAAGGCAGAAGAGTAGGTCAGGGACCTGTGATGTGAAAAAGACCTATCCCTCTATTGCTGGCTTTGAAGACAGAAGAAGAGGGTCCCAACCCAAAGAATACAGTAGCCTCTAGAATCTGGAAAAGGCAAAGTAATAATTCTCCCCCAGGAGAATTCCTTCTCCCCCTTCTCCAGGAAGGAACACAGCCCGGCTAAAATCTTGATTTTAGCCTAGTGAGACCTATGGAAACATAAAATTTCAAAAAATTGTGTTGTTTAAGCCACTAACTTTGTGATAATTTGTCAATGTCAATGATATTTTGACCCTATTTTGACAATTTAAAGATTGGAAAACTAAGATCCACTGAGTGTAAAGAAAAACTAGGAAGAAAATACATCACAATAGTTCCTGTCCAGTAACTTTCCCACTATATCAGCCTGTCTTGATTGCTTTCGTGTTTGTTTTTATGTAATTTTCTCATAAAGGCAGAATGAATAGTAAACAGAGAAAGAACAAAACCTTCTGTTTAACCAGGACTTGCTTAAATGGCAACATTTGGTTTGGGATTCAAAGCTAGATAAGAGGACAAGTAAGTAAAAGGAAAAAGGAGATGTATTCACTTTTAAAAACACAAAGCTGGCTCGGCACCTGTGGCTCAACGGGCTAAGGCGCCAGCCACGTACACCTGAGCTGGCGGGTTCGAATCCAGTCCCGGCCCGGGCCCACCAAACAACAACGATGGCTGCAACCAAAAAATGGCTGGGTGTTGTGGCGGGCGCTGTAGTCCCAGCTACTTGGGAGGCGGAGACAGGAGACTCGCTTAAGCCCAGGAATTGGAGGTTGCTGTGAGCTGTGATGCCACTGCACTCTACCAGGGTGACAGCTTAAGGCTCTGTCTCAAAAAATAAATAAATAAATAAATAAATAAATAAATAAATAAATAAATAAATAAAAACACAAAGCTATTCCAATATATAAAATCAGCCTACTCTATTTTTTTGTTGTTACTTAAATGCCTTACTTTGATCTTTTGGTGTCTAATCAGTTTGGAATTTGCAGAAATTAAAACAGCTTGGGTACAGGTTGCTTATCCTTCTGTCTCTAGAGGATTTGTAAGGATTTGTTATCCCATGGATTATGGACAGTTACTGTTGGCTTAGGTGTCAACCATCTGCAGTATAACTGAGCTGTGATATGCCTGCTGAGATCATGATTACGATCACAGCTCGACAGCAATGGCCATGCCAGAGTCAGCAGCATGAAGGACATCAGAGCTAAAGCCTGCTTGGAAAATCTGTCCACGTTCACTTCTGCTTTCCCTTGTGGTGTACAGTAGAAGACCAGCATTGGTGCCACACAGACTTGTCCCAAGGGTCCTACATCTAT
Organism: Perodicticus potto; assembly: GCA_963574655.1. Taxonomy (NCBI): domain Eukaryota; kingdom Metazoa; phylum Chordata; class Mammalia; order Primates; family Lorisidae; genus Perodicticus; species Perodicticus potto. Next base: position 12,352 of record CAUYRH010183630.1, read on the forward strand.
GGCCTGCATGGCGGGCACCTCAGCACTGATGCAAAGATTAACTGTCAGGAGACGTTTCTGCTTTTTGGTCCTAAAAGTCCACAAGTATCCCATTCCATTTCTATAAACAACCTATTGCTAGCCCTTCCAGGCTGTCTCTGATGTTTATTTCAGCTAGATTTCACCAGGAAAAATATTCAGGGATGAGAACAAAGGGAAGAAAAGCAAGCATATAACATAGTCTGACCCCTTCTTCTCAAAATGGCCCAAAGTGACCACACCTCCAATGTTCTCTGTGCACTTCGAGCTACTATAAGCAAAACTACATCAATACCCATGTCTCATCCCAGGTAAACAGCTAAAAGGTAATATGGTCACCCTTTCCTTCATAAAACAGACCAAGAGGGTACCTGAAAGTGCCCTTTCCTTAGTCCAGGTAGAAGGAACAGACTGCTTAAGCACAACCTTCAGAGAGAGAGAAGAGAGCTGAGTTTAATATAACAAAGCAATCCCAGTCATACTGCAAAGCCCATTGTAAATTCCATCTTCAACATAATAACTTTCCAGACCACTTCAGATCCCCGTAACACCTGAGTTCAAATCCTAACACGTCAAGTATCCTTCTATGTGCATTGTCAGTGAAGGAAACACAATTGACAATTCAAAATGGCCAACACAAAAAAGATAATTATTGGCTCAGTGCCCATAGCTCAGTGGTTAGGGTGCTAGCCACATATACCAGGGCTGGTGGATTTGAACCCAGCCAGGGCCTGCAAAACAAAAATGACTACTACAAAAAAAAAAAATAGCCAGGCATTATAGCAGGCACCTGTGTGTCCAGGCTACTTGGGAGGCTGAGGCAAGAGAATTGCTTAAGGCCAAGAGTTGGAGGTTGTTGTGAGCTGTGACATCACAGCACTCTATTGAGGGTGACATAATGAGACTCTGTCTCCAGAAAAAAAAAAAAATCCATGACTAAAATGCCAACTTCTGGCATGGCTGATGTTCAGCAAAGACCATCAGAAAGCTATCTCTCCCTGGCCCCTGGCTCTGCTTTCCTCCTATGTGGCTCCATGCTTATCCACATGATAACAAGATGGCTACCAACAGCTCTAAGCTTAAGTTCTTTCTCTCAAGAGTCCAAGCAGAAAAGCATGCTTTGTTTCAAAAATTCCAACTAAAGTGATACAATAGAATTGAGTCTCTGGCTCTAAATAGCCTGGCTTGACCACATGCCCATTCTAATTCTATCATCATATCCAGGGTGGTACAACTGTCTATCAGGCCATGATAGGATTCTCCTATATGTAGCAATAGGTCAGTTGTACACCAACTACATCATGGTCCAAGAGTAGTTTATTTCTTCAAGGAAAACCAAAGTTCTACTTAAGGAAGAAAAGAGAATGAATCCTGATCTGGAAAAAACAAACTAAAGTACAACTGTGCCCTAATCTAGGGCAAGAATGATGGCAATAGCTCTATGAGAGAATAGGACTCATGGATGTGTTTTTCCCCTCTGTTTTCAAACTTTCTGTAATGTTATTATACTGTCTTTATTTTTTCAAATGGGGGTGCAGGACATGGAGTAAAATAAAGCAATGCTAAGTTTCAAATAAATGTAGATATGACAATATAAAGGCCAAGAGTTTCCTTCAGAATAAGATAATCTCCCATTTTTAATGTCTCTCCATGTTATAAACCTATTTAATCAGTTTTAAAAGATAGTCCTCCTAAAGATGACCAAAGTATTATGCACTTTAGGTGAGGACCCACCTGTACCCCATAAATGCATTAATGTACACAGTCATGATTTAATAAAGAAAAAGATAAATAAATAAAGATGACCAAATAAGACAAATAGCATCCTGGACTGTCTTCCAAATGGTTTCTGCTTCATTAAGGTGTATTGTTCTGAAACCATGACATAACTCCAAAACAAGTGAAAGTAAAGGTGTGTGATGGTTTTTAAAAAACTAAGAAAAAGCTTTCAGCTGGAGACGCCATCTTCCAGTAATTCACCAAAATGACGAACACAAAGGGAAAGAGGAGAGGCACTCGATACATGTTCTCTAGGCCTTTTAGAAAACATGGAGTTTTTCCTTTGACCCCATATATGTAAATCTACAAGATGATCTTGTAGACATCAAGGGAATGGATACTATTCAAAAAGGTATGCCACACAAATATTACCATGGCACAACTGGAAGAGTCTACAATGTTACCCAGCATGCCATTGGCACCGTTGTAAACAATCAAATTACTGACAAGATTCTTGCCAAGAAGATTAATGTTCATATTGAGCATATGAAATACTCTAAGTACTCTATCTTCCTAAAACAAATGAAGGAAAATGATCAGAAAAAGCAGGAAGCCAAAGAGAAAAGTACCTGGGTTTAACTGAAGCACCAGCCTGATTTACTCAAAGAAGCACACTTTATGAGAACCAAGGGAAAGGAGCCTGAGCTGCTGGAACTCATTCCCTATAAATTCATGGCATAATAGGCATACAGCATAGCACACAGGCAAACCAAGAGAACTAGTTGAGAAGGAGCATAAAGTGTTGGAACCTATCCCCCATAATGAATTCATAATAGTTGTACAGCATAGCACACAGGATAACCAAGAGAACCAATAGAACAGGAACATAAGGTACTGGAACCTATTCCCCATGATCCATGGCATAACAGGCATAGCAAGCTTTGTCACATTTAGTGGAAAGGCACCTCTTTGAAATGCTGGAACCTTTTCCCTATGAAGTCATGGCATAAAAGGTATTAAAAGGCTACTGTAAAAAAAAACTATGAAAAAATATTTCAACTGGATTCTAAATGCTATGGTGAGAGATCTAGTACTCTAAGCAGGTCCAAGATCCTCCTTGATCCACCCCAACTTTTTTCTCTAGTATACCATACTCATCAACACCGGTCCTTTTCTATACAATCAACCCACCAAGCACTCTCATCACTCCACTTTTCTTCTACCCAGTTCACTGACTGGCAAATGCCCTTAGCCTATTCTTTGCCTATAAAACCCTTCTCAGAAGAGCCAATATCACTAATCATTAGGAAGATGAAAATTAAAATCCCACTGAGATACCACCTTATCTCAGTCCAAATGGCCATTATTAAAAATTCAAAAAACAATAGATGTTGGTATAGATGTAGTAAAAAGAAAACACTTATCCACTATTGGTGATAATATAAACCTCTATGGAAAATAGTATGGAGATTCCTCAAAGAACTAAAAGTAGACTTACCATTTGATCCAGCAATCCTACTACTGGCTATCTACCCAAAGAAAAAGAAGTCAATATATCAAAAAGACAGCTGTACTCTTATGTTTATCACAGGACAATTCACAACTGCAAAGATATGGAATCAACCCAAGTGCCCCCCAACTGAAAAACAGATAAAGAAAATGTGCTGTAGATATACCACAGAATACTATTCAACCATCAAAAACAATGAAACGTCTTTTGTAGCAACTTGAATGAACTGGGGGCCATTTCCCTAAGTGAAGTATCTCAGAAATGGAAAAAAAAATACCACATATTTCCACTTTTAAGTGGGAGCTAAATGATGTATATCCATGGTCTCAGAGAGTGGTACAATGGACATTGGAGACTCAGAAGGGAGCAAGGTGGATGAGGGTGAGGGATTAAAAATTACCTATTGGGAACAATGTACACTATTTGGATGGCAGATACACTAAAAGCCTTGACTTACCCCCCACACACTGTACAATTCATCAATGTAACAAAAAACACTTATACCCTCTACCTCTATCGAAATAAATACATTTTTTAAAAAATAAAGATGCTATCATGTACCTAAAAAAAGAAAAAATGGCCAACTCAAACACAACATTTTCTGGGAACATTCCCTGACCTTATTAAGTTGTCCGAGCTTTCAAAACACAATTAGGAATACTACTCTCTGGCCCTTAATTCATTCTGCCTTATAGTTATGTGCTGTTAGTGCCAAGGCTGTATAATTTTCTACATATCTCTTCCCTCCCTAAATTGTGATTTAATTGCTTATTTTATTTTCTGTATTATATCACTGAGTAATAGAAGACCCAAAGAAAAGAGGATAGAGTTGTTCCTCCAATCATTACAGACATGGAAATATATAGCAAATCTTTTTTTATTAGGCACACATTTTCCAGAGAAGTCTATCATTTTAGATCCTTCTCAGAGTGGCAAAAGAGAAGAAGAAAATGGTTATGACCCATACTAAATAAGAAAAAAAAGGTCTAAGACTGAAATTGAACTTTCCTCCCTATAATCGAACTTCTGCAATCATCTCAAATAGGAAGAAGAGTTAAAAATAAAGCTCTCACCTAAAAGGCAGCCCAGGATACAAGCCAGTTAGGCTGAGCCAGCATCTTTTCAGACATACTTCCCAGGTGGTTAGATACAGCCAAACACAATTCTCTGGGCCAGAGTCTGAAGCTAATTAGGGAGTCTGGAAAGGAACAGTGAGACTTTTAACAAAAGAGCCACCACAAGCCACAGCATTAATATTATGCATCTTCAAAATGCCAGAATTCCTTTCTCAGCTTCAAGCATCACCATGCTGAAAAACATAGAAAGGGGGATTTGGGGGTGATGAAAGTTTCATGAGCCATGGGATCTTTCTGTGATTTTCAGCATTAGAACTTTTTTTTATACAGAAAAAACAACAGGGAAAGGCACATGTTTTATTTTTCCACAGTATAACTCATAAACATCTAATTCAGCTGTCCTTTGACTACTTTTAAAGTGCTTTTCTTCTGAGAGAAATAATACCCATTTAGGTTTTCCAGCAAAATTGAGTGATAAAATTGATACTTTTACAAAGTACATCATCAGAAAGCGGGCTCATTGTAAATGGTGAGGTATATCAAGGGAGAAGAACACAGTCTCTGTTACACAATAAAAGTAATATTGAACTACCTAATATCAGACACCATTACACCAGCAATTTCTAACAAGCCTGACCCCAACTCTCATCAGTTAACAAACAGGATGAAAATGAGTCCTATGCATCTAGCAGGAGCAGGGAAAAGCCCTGATTATGTGAATATTTTTGTTACTATTGAATTCTTGCTCATGTTTTCATAGAATCTCAACATTGATTATCTAAAAGATAATGTAGCCAAACCATGAGCTTAGAGATCATAAGCTTGTAGGTCATTTTTTTTTTTTTCTCAGACAGGGTCTCACTCTGTCTCTCAGGCTAGAGTGCAGTAGCATCATCATAGTTCACTTGTTCGCAACCTCAAGCTCCTGAACTCAAGCAAGTAATCTTCCTGCCTCCCAAGTAACTAGGACTGTAGGCACATGCCACCACACCTGGACAATTTTTTTAAATTGCCTTTTGTAGAGACAGGTGTCTCACTAACTTATTCAGGCCTGTCTTAAACTCCTAGTCTCAAGCAATCCTCCCACCTCAGCCTCCTAAACTGCTAATATTACAGGTAGGAGCCATTGTGGCTGGCCTAAAATCCCTATAATTATTTACAATTGTGATTTCAAGCATGGTATGTCAATTTTTTGGCAATAATGATCATGATTCTTCATGTAAAAACAACACTTTACAGTTTGCAAAACTCTGTTTTACACATGATATTATACATAAATTCTTATAGTATTTTTGGTAATTGCTCCAAGCTTACCTAACTATCCCCCAAATTATGGTATTTCATAAAAACACAAACGTATTTTAAATCCTCTCAACTTATTGTTAAGTAGTAAAATGTTTTTCTTTTAAAAAATAAACAAATTATAGTATTATATTTCAGAAATTGGAGTGCTTAACTAATTCATTATTAGCAACACATGCTTACCAAAGACCTACAATAGCATTCAAAATTTTCAAGCCTTAAATGCATGTATTATATTTTAATCTAGAGTTAGTCATGAATCATAATGAAAGGGTGTTTAGTAGATACATGCAAATATCAAGAAATCTTAACAAATGTGCCATATTTCGAATTATGCAGAAGATACGGCAACACTAATGGGAAGAGGAAGAGTTAATATAAGACCAAAAGTAGGGGAAAGAAAGAATGAATAGGTGAAGAAGTTATCTTAAAAATCAAAAATTCACATTTCCCAAAACCCAATAGTAACGCCCAAAAGCAAAATAGGCAAATTCCTTACCTGGTATAATCTTGGAAGCCATGAAGAAGGGAACAAAGACCTTCCCTCAGATCTTTCCATTCAACTACTAATGTGTGAAATTCTACCAGAAAAATATTCCTTCTGTTTGAGAATTGAATTTTCATCTTTTGGGGGATGTTCTGGGAAACATAAGGTGTACAATACAAGCTGTGTTAGCTATTTACACTCTGTGTAACTGAGAGTTTACAAGAGAGACATTTTTGGAAGTGAAGAGCTGATAACAAAGCAAAGATATCATATATTAAGTGGCTCTTATATTCTAAGCAATTTATAGCTGCCACAACATCAGTCCCCACATTGGTGCTATAAGTATTCTTAACCACATTTTATGTATAAGGTAGCCAAGGCTCATAAAATTTAGGTCATTTACCCAAGGTTTAAGGGGAACAGAAGAAAAATCTGGAGTCAGAGCTGGACCATCACAAAAGCTAACTTTATGCTACATTTGATATTGCATCAATGGCCTTGGGATCCTTAAAAAGGAAACTTAGGGATGGCGCCTGTGGCTCAGTGAGTAGGGCACCAGCCCCATAGACCAAGGGTGGCGGGTTCGATCCTAGCCCCGGCCAGCTAAAATTCAGCAATGAAAACTGCAACAAAAAATAGCCAGGTCTTGTGGCAGGCTGCTTGGGAGACTGAGGCGAGAGAATTGTTTAAGCCCAAGAGTTGGAGGTTGCTGTGAGCTATGCCACCAGGTACTCTACCAAAGGTGATATAGTGAGATTCTGCCTCAAAAAAAAAAAAAAGGAAACTTAGTATTTAAAGAATTAATTACTGAAGCATGACTGACTACAGGTGAGCCCAAGGCCTCAATCTGAAAGAAAGACTAAGAGGGAAAAAGTTTCTCTCTTCTCATCTCTTCCTTCCACTTCTTTTCACTTTGCTTCTCTCTTTTCTCCACACATTTACCCCTCCCATTTAAACCCAAGGGCACTGATAAAAAGATAGAAAACTTAAACGGGCAACGCATTTACCTTCTACTTCTTCAGGATCCTGCCATGACAAGTGTACATGTTTACAGAAACAAAGGGAATTGAGTGTAAGGGGAATTTTAAATTATAGCAAGAAGAAGGCTAATAAAAAGTAATGCACACCAAATTTTGCTTCAGATTTCAACAAAGAACACGAGCATGTGGGAAGCTCCCTAAATATTAAATATAACTGATGTTAAAAACTAATCAGGTCTGGAACAAGAATATTGCCTGGTTTTGCCAAGCAAAAATGTTAGATAATTTAATATTGATATTTACAAAGATCAAAGGAGTGGTTACTTGATTTACACTTTGTTAGAGACTTTCCTAGAGTATTTTATATTCTTAAACAATAACATTTCATCCAGGAGTAGAGTTTTAGAGACCATAAAGTAAAACTAAATTATAAAAAATGTACCAGTCAACTAATTGTAACTGCACTGAGTGAATTGTCAAGGGAAAATACTTTTAAATCTGAATTTTTTTTCTTTTTTTAAAAGATAAAGTATTGGGAATTTCTGTGACAATTAAATTCTCCTTTATTCTCTCCACATGGCTGCTAGATTAACTAGCATTTCACTGCCCTCTCTTGGTAGATACTGAGAAAACAGAAGCTGATTTCTTTACAGGAATTGGGATTTGGCTTCTAGCTTCAAGAAAATAGTCTGATTCTTGCCCACAGGAAAATTACTTAATAAGGCAATTTTAAATATAATCAGTAATACTTAAAAAGAAAGCACTTTACTCTTTTCTGGTTATCACGGCGCAAGCAACTATGAGTAGCAAAGTCTCGTGAGATTTGATTTATGATGTGGTACAGGAAGTCCTGCACCAGAACCAGCATAAGTGTCAGAAGTTTTTGGAAATGGTGGAGCTGCAGATCAGCTTTGAGAACTATGATCCTCAGAAGGACAAACACTTCTCTGGCACGGTCAGGCTTAAGTCCACTCCCTGTCCCCAGTTCTCAGTGTGTGTCCTCGGGGACCAGCAGCACTGTGACCAGGCCAAGGCTGTGGACATAACCCACGGGGATGTTGAGGTGCTAAAGAAACTGAACAAAGAAGCTGGTCAAGAAGCTGGCCAAGAAGTATGATGCCTTTTTGGCTTCAGAGTTTCTCATCAAGCAGATCCATGAATACTTGGCCCTGGCCTAAATAAGGCTGGCAAATTTCCTTCCCTGCTGACCCACAATGAAAAAATGGTGGCCAAAATTGATGAAGTGAAGTTCACAGTCAAGTTTCAGATGAACATGCTTCTTTGTCTGGCTGTGACTGTTGGCCACGTGAAGGTGACAGATAATGAGCTGATGTACAACATTCATCTGGCTGTTAACTTCTTGGTGTCATTGCTTAAGAAAAATTGGCAGAATGTTCAGGATTTATACATTAAGAGCAACATGGGCAAGCCCTAGTGCCTATATTAAGGCACATTCTAATAAACCCTAATGATGAAAAAAAAAAAAAGGACTTTATTGCTTTCAAGGTTGGCTTCCTCAAAGATGAAGAATAATGTGCAGAAAACATATTAGGTAGAGCTCTGGAGATCAATCCTTCCTCTGGGGGAAGAGAAGAAAGAGGTAGGAGCTGGACTGGAATTTAGTTCCAACCAGTGCTGTAGTCAACCCTACAGAAAGCTCTGAAGCTGTCTGGTCCTTTGAAGTTGTACTCTGTTGGGACAAGAAGACTCGGCCTTCATAGCTTTACATTAACCTGTCATTGTTTTACTAGAAGAAGAGGGTTCAGCCACCTGCCACTGTCAGCCAAATACAGAGATCAGGATTAGAGCCAAAAAGCTTCTTTACTTTTAGATTAGCCAACAATCTGGAGAATAACAAGAGTAGTCTCTCAAATCTGTTCTGCCTCAGTTACAATTCTAATAGTTTTTATAATGTGAAAAGAATCATCAAAAAAACCATAAAAGTAGCCTTTATTATAACAATGTAATAGTACTTAAACAACATAAAAGTAATCTTTCCTCTGACAATATAACAATACTTATTGCCTAAGTGTTAGTATCTCCCCGAAGTCTTTTGAGATAAACATCCTTACAATCATTGCAAAACCTTACCTAAATAATCATGGAATGTATCTGAGGAAAGAATGTGGGCTGAGCAAACCAGGTCAGCTGCGCTGCTTCAGTTTAGCTTCTCAGACTCCATCTTGTAGGCCACCTTTCTGGTTTCAATTGGATACTGGGTACAGCTACAAAGAGGCCACGACCTTAAGGCAACTTCTTATCCAAAGGCAATTTCTAGGCAGGAATGACAACCACCAGTGCTCCTGGAAGCTGGAGGAATAAACCCTTCTTTCTTAAAGGATAACTTGGATAAGGCATCATACTATCTGTTACATAATTACAATATATTGACTTTAATAACCGTTTCTTAAATGCCATAGCAAACATAAACTTAATAATCAAAGGTAAAAATATAGGGGAAAGTGTAGCAAAATTAAAGGTAATAAATATAGAGGAAAGTGTAGCCGCTTTGGAAAGCATTTAGAGGTCTTTTTTTATATATAATTTTATTAAATCATAATTGTGTACATTAGTGCGATCATGGGGCACAATGTGCTGACTTCATATACAATCTGAAATATTTTCATTGAACTGTTAAACACAGCCTTCATGGCATTTTCTTAATCACTATATGAAGATATTGATATTCTACATTTAATAAGTTTCACCAGTACCCTTCTAAGATGCACCGTAGGTGTGATCCCACCAATTGCCCTCCCTCGAAAAATCTCTTTTATTTGTAGCTCAAATAGTATTTTTTTTCAGGTGTACTGCTAATCATTACTATTTCCGATGTATTCCCAAATCACAAGCTGCAAAGGTCATATTCTTGAAACTTGTTTTTATGCAGACGTGGCCATGATAATTACAGCTCCAAGGCGATCAGAACAACATATTTCATGCCATTTGTCCTTAACTGCCCTCCTTATCAGCAACATTACTGCTGGGACAATGACCACATGGCAGAACCCATGGGTCCCCATGTGCTGCTTCTGCTGATGGGACAGTGGCTGTCACAGCAGCTGCGGGGAGAGGACGTGCTCTAGCTCTGGCAGTGGTGTGGTTCGAGGTAAGGCCCAATTCACCAAAATGCCCACACCCAAAAATGCCCCAGTCACAAGTAATGTGATTCTGTTGCTAAATTTTAAAAATTGGTATTATTAAACTTTAAACATAAGATCACTACAATTTACTAAAAGTAAATTATAATTATACCACCAAAACAAGAAAAAATGATTGGTATTTATTCCTTGATCCTTGCTTAGGGTAGGAGATACACAAAAATAAGCAATGCATTTCTTCTGGCCATGAGACTATTTTCCATAACCAATTTTAATCCTATAAACTGGGACTGCCTGGTTTGACCTTGGGTAGACGTGTCTTTCCCTTTGAAAAATTCATTATCATAAGCCTAAGAATCAAGAATTCCTAGCCTAGGGATATAACACCATGACATTATGGAAGAATCACCAATATTCGCTCTACTCAATTATCTCCATGGCTACTATACTGAGAGCAAAAAAGTACACATTTCCATAGCACTTCATCAGCCCACATCTTCCATCCACTGAAATGCTTCCTGTCAATGAAGAGAAAAGCCCACAGCCCACTTTGCCCACAGTATTGACTCTATCTGGGTCACCAGATATTCACACCACAATTACAAATGATATCTTTTCCAACAGAGGATAATGCCAATGGTCAAAAGGGATTAACATTTAGAAAGGCAATGGGTTTATATTTACTTGAGGGAGAGGAATACTTTATGTGTGATTTTGCATCTCTCAGCAGGTTATAAGGTACTTTTCCTCCTTGTGAGTGCTGTAGGTGCTGGCATAAGAAGACAAGCAAAAAGAAGGGACACTCTTTCCCTTTCTTTTCCACCTCAAGCCTTCTTCTGGGAGCCTCTGGAGGAATAACATGAGGCTAAGGTGAATTAATTAGCATTATTAAATGTTCACTATGTGCTCAAAATTGTGTCAGGTGCCACAGATACAGAAAAGCATATTCATTTACAGAACTATTGGGAAGGTTTTGTGCTTCCTTTCCTAGGAAATGCTTTGCTTCTACAGAACTAGGATCTATACTAATACTGAATTTGAGTGTATTAGAATTACTAAGAATTAGAATTATTAAGAAGTCTCTTAAGAATTAGAAAGTCATATGAGGGTATTTCCCCAGTGCAGCCTCAGTGTAACTTTTTCCCTGAATGCTAATGTTGGCCCAAGTCCACTGATGAACTTTCCCTGATGTTGTTGCTCTTGTAGAGAAAAGATAAAGTTGGACTCAAGTTCTCTGGCAAGCACAGGAGTGAAATAATAATGACTGACATCAACTGAGATACTAACCTAAGAATTTTACCTGGATCCGCATATTCAATCCTTATAATTCTGTAGTTTGATGTCATTATTTGTCTCATTTTGCAGATGAAACAAAGAGGCTAACTTGGCAGAATTGTACAGCTCGTAGGTGGCAGAACTGAGACTCCAGTCACAGAAATAAAGCCCCAGAGTCTGTACTCTTAACCGCTGCCCCGTACTGCCTCTGAGGACAGGAAGAAAAAGCAATGACAAAATCCAAAACAGGGCACTAAGACCTGGATGGAGTGTACATGGGAGGCAGAACCACTTATCCCCATCCCAAACATTGCAAACAAGTGCCCAGAGCTCTTTCTTTGCTGGGGAAGAGAAGGAGAGGAAGGAAGGAGAGACGATGGAGGGATGGAGGGAGGGAAGAAGACTGCAGAGACTCTCCTCTGTCCAGCAGTGATACAACTTTCCTTCCCATAAATTAGTGGCCTATGTTGGCACACAGGAAAAAAAGGCAGGATGTATATATCATTCTGCAAATGTATATATCATTCTGTATCCAGCAGAGAGCCCTACAGCAAGTCAGCAGAAACAGCACTCTGCCAAAAATGAACCCTCACTGCTTCCTAAAAATTCTACTTTAGAAGTAAACAGCATCCAAATGTACTTGAAATGACACCCTTCGCTATGACTGTTCCAGAACATGGGATTCTGTCATTCAGGAAGGGAATGTTAGGATTTCCTCAATGCTGACAGGGTTGACTTTGTCTTTATGCCCTTTTCTGGGGCATGGTAAGAAGGCACCATGACCTACCAGCCTGGAAATTCTGCCAAAAGGCTGGGAGTCAAGGAATGTGCCCAGTCCGCTCTGTAGAGGTCAAGAAAGGCCATCAAGACATTAAGTCTTGGTCTTTAAAAGAGGAAGCCAGATGCAATACAGTTTCAAATGGCTGAGAAACCAGCTACGAGTTAAAGCTGGTTCTACCATCTTGGGCTGTGTTTCCCAGGCACCTGTTCATCAGCATTGATGAAAAGCTTGAATCTTCCAATAGCCATCACAGTCTCTATTCTTAGTCACCTCTTCTTGAAGGAAAAGTACCTTCCTTATGTGAGTAAAGCATCACTGGAGTCTATTAAAAATAAAAACTTCATCCACATGGTCACATCCTCTGCACACTCACATCATTATAATTATAATAGTGGAGGGGGCCAAAGTCAAAGACAAGGGTTGAAAGGAAGCAATAACATAGCCACAAATAATCTCACAAAACTACTGCTCCCAATAGATGAATTTCTTTTGGATCTCCACATATTCTAGAACCAATACTTTTTAATCATATATGATATAAAATCATTTTCTAAATATTTTTCTAATCTATTTTTTAAAATAGTTTTTCAAACAAAATTTTTCTAAACTATTTCTTATGTAAGTTGTCATTTATATGGGTTAAGATATCAGAAGTTCATAGAGAATGAGCAGGTGGTAGAAACATACAGAGAGAGAAACAAAGCACCCTGCCCCCCCCCAAAAAAAAGGTTCAATAAACCATTGAAAGGGTAGCTGAATTTAAAAATAAACTTCCAACCCAAGGAACCTATTTCTATGACTACAGACTGGGATTCTGGATGGGATTCTATTTTACCATAGGTAGACAAAAATAGCAGCAAAATGAAGTAGGGCATTTGGACTGACCTTCATCTTCAAGTAATTTGTAAACCACACATCCCCTAAACTTGAACCCATGGGTGAGATTCACCTTATCCCTGACCTTCCCCATCCATCACCCTCCTCTGTCCACCACTCCCAGCCTTCCTCTGAAAGGTGCCTCAGGGCAGGAGTCACAGGGCCAGCAAGCCTCAGAGATGGGCCTTTTCTGCACGTCACTGTACCTCCCCATTAAAACACTGGAAGTCCAACAGTGCTGTGTCAGAGTGTCCCTGCACAAAAATTGTGGAGTCAAAATAGCTGGGTCCAAATATCTTGCACTTGAGAGATATAAAAGTATCAAGACACAAAGATACAACTGTCAACAAACAAAACAAGGGCATGGGACACTGTGGAGCATGGGTCCATTCTGTGGTGCCCATCAACACAACACACGTCAACGTGAGCTAAACAGAGTGGGACAGAGAGGTTGTACAGGGGAAAAATGAGAAGATATGACCTACGCCTGTCCTCTGCTAGTCTGATTTGGGCTTAACACATGCCCTGGAGTAAATCGCCTCATGTCTGGGCATGTTATTTTTTTCCTCTGTAAAGTGTTAATGATAACAACTACCTTGCAATAGGTTCTCAATAAATAATCTTTAATGAATGAACAAATTCATCTATCTCCCCTAGATGTTTCTGCATTTTCCAAATTAAAGAGTAAACTGGTGTTTCACTGAAAATATGAATGAGCATTCTTATAACTCTATAAAGCAGTATTTGGAGGCAGGCTTTGGGGGATATGCCATCTTTAGCTAAACAAAATACTTCAATCTCCCCAGCCATCCCTTAATACTTAATTTTAGTTAAGAAATAACTTTCCTAAATAAAACCTGAATATAAGTATTCTTTTCTCAGCTCCTGTGAAAAGGGAAAATAAAGATGGCTTTCTAGAACAGAACAATCCAGAATAACCTCACACTAATTGATAATCATGTATATAGCAAATCCATTCTGGGAAGTATTGTTTTATTATTCCTAAAAGAATAAGTCACTGTTTTTCCCCTTTAGAAGCTGATAGTTTGGGAGGAAGTCAGACCCCAAAATATCTGTAAGTATTTAGAATCCAATAGTTCTGGCCTCAGACTGCCTAGATTTACTTCCTAGAAAGTATCCTCAAGCAATTTTCTTAAAGTTTCTATACCTTAATTTCTTTATCTGTAAAATGGTAATAATAATTTCCTCCCTCAGGGAATTGGTATAAAAATAAAATTAATAATCCATGTCAAGCACTTCTCACAGGGCTGAGAACATGGTAAACATTTGACAAGTTGTGTGATTGTTTGTTAGCTGTTATATCAACTACAAGATGCAGCACTACGAACCCAGGAGGTAACCTCTAATACTCCTTGGGGAAATCAAGAAAGTCTTTCTAAAGAAAGTGACAATATGAGGAGTGTCTCCTTGGAAGAGTAAAAGTTTTCCTGGCAGACAAGAAGAAGAAGAAGAAGGCATTCCAGAAAGAGCAAACAGTTTGCACACAGGCATGAAGTCATCAAAGACCTTTGCATTCCGGAGAAGAATGCACAAGGCCTGTAGACTTCAGCATCTAGTGACACCCCTGGAGATGAAGCTGAGGACAACAGGAGGAGCTTCACCTAGTGAGTTGGGGCTGGGGACGGTTGGAATGGGAACGCCTTCTCAAGAGGGGCTGGGGTTCATTTTAGATAAAATTGAGATCCCTCAGTTGGTTGTAAGTAAGGCTTCAACATGCACATATGTGTTTTTTGTTTGTTTTCTGGAAAGTAACCCTCATATTTTAGAAAACGGAGTGAATACAGGAAAACTTGGCATAAGAAAAGAGCAAGGAGAAAGTTGCTGCAAACTTCCAAAAAAAGGGATAAGGAGACAAGGGAATATAGATGATGGAAAGATTCCAGGAACATCTCATATTGAAATACATAGGATTTGACAGCTAGTTGGATATAACAAGTAAAGGAAAAGGAGAAATCAGGGATGATATGGCTTGGAATGATGAGGCAATTAACTGGGGTGGTCTGTGGTCTGTTTGGAACTGGGCCACACAGCAGGAGGCGAGTGGCAGGCAAGAGAGGGGAGCTTCATCTGTATGTATAGCCACTCCCTATTGCTCTAACCAGTTGTCAAATAAGCACTGATATTAGATTCTCAGGGGAGCACAAATCCTACTGCAAACGGTGCACTGGGGGATCTAGATTGTATGCTCCTAATGAGAATCTAATGCCTGATGATCTGAATTGGAGATATAATACACTTGAATCATCCCCAAACCATCCCTCACTCATCCACAGGAAAATTGTTTGCATGAAACCGGTCCCTGGTGCAAAAAAGGTTGAGGACCACTAATCTAATGGCATAGCTGCATTCTTTTTCTTCCAGCTTCCATAACTCTTACCCGCAAGAGTCCTGTCCCTTCTGCCTTCCCTCCTCTAGTAGAACAAGACACGTCCCTCCATCTCTCTATGGGTAAATCTGTGCTTTGGCCTCCAAAGTCTTCAGTCTGCCCAGTGACCTCACTCAGTAGGTATTCCCCTCTCTCTTCATGGATCCTCACCCTTGCCCTTCCTACTGTCTTCTTTCTAAGAGCATTTAATCCTGTACATCTACTCATATCTCTCCTTCCTTTTGCAGCAAATTCCTTTAAGAAGACTCTATTTTACCATGTCTATGTTCTAACCCTCACTTAATCCCAAACCCTCTGCAATTTGGCTTCTGTGTCCATCACTTTGATCTCAAAAATAACCAACAATCGTCTGTGGCTATTTATAAAGTCAAAGGATACTTTCCAGTCCTTATTTTACTTAACCTCTCAGTAATAGTTTTGATACTAATGACCACCTATTTCTTTTACTGACGTAGCTTTTTTATTGACTTCTGAGAAGTACATTCTGCTGATGTCTTCCAACCTCTATAGCTTCTCAGATTCCTTCCAAGTCCATAGTCTAGCTCTTATGTGTTAACTCTCCTTAAGTTCTTATAAACCCCCCTCCTTTTCTCTCTAAACCCCTCTCTCTGGGTGATCCCTGATCATTCTCTATGTTCATATCCTTCTCATTTCCATTACCCAGCCCTGAATGCCTTCCAGAATTATAAATTGGCATGCCCAGCTGTCTGCTAGTAATAAAAAGAGATCTTACGGACACCACAAAATTTACATGTACCAATGTGAACTTCCTCCTGAAACTGTGTCCTCTGCTAGTGGTTCTTGTCTCAGAAAATCATACCAATATTCTGTCAGTGGCCCATGTCAGAAATCTGAGAATCACCCTTAGCTACTTGTTTCCCATATCTTTAAACTATTATATCATATCTTGTTGATTTTATCAGCCAATATTTCTGGATTTCCACTGCCATTATTCATGTTTGGGACACTACAATCTCCTGCCTAGATTACAGCAGTAACTTTATACCCAGACTTCATGTCTAAAATCTTTTTTTTTTTTTTTTGAGACACTTTATCACCCTCAGTAGAGTGCTGTGGCATTACAGGTCACAGTCAACTTCCAGCTCTTGGGCTCAGGTGATTCTCTTCCCTCAGCCTCCCAAGTAGCTGAGTCTACAGGTGCCTGCCACAACACCCGGCTATTTTTTTTGTTGCAGTTTGGCCAGGGCCAGGTTTGAACCCACCACCTTTGGTATATGGGGCCGGCGTCCTACTCACTGAGCCACAGGTGCTACCCAATGTCTAAAATCTTGCTTCTTCCATCTTTCAAGTGATCTTAAAATAAAAATCATATCACGTCTCACACACTTACTTTCTCACTGTCAAGTTCGTGATCAGTCTTCCTTTTGTCTCACTGTTCATCTTCTCCATTTCAAGTTGTAAGTTCCAGATACTCTGCACATTTTACAGATCTCCCCCATCCCCTCCAGACATTCTCAGCTGCTGTTCTTCGGGGGCTACCTTGTCCTCACATAGCCAAATCTCAATCATTCTTTGGCTCTCTGCTGGAATATCATTTCTTTGGGGAAGTTTTCCCTGATTAATTGTCCATAACTTCTTTGAGGGCATGTGTGAGTCACATATCATGCACATATGACTTGTTTGTCATGATATTCCAATGTACACCACACAGCAGGTGTTCAGTGAATACTTGTTTGTGGATTAGACAGATGTGTTAAACAGTTCGATGAAAATATTTCAAATTGTATATAAAACCAGCACGTTGTACCCCATTTTTGCATTAATGTACATAGCGATGATTTAATAATAAAAAAAAAAAGTAAAAAAGAAATAGACTGTGCTACTCTATTTGTGTATGACATAGAGAAGTAGTGAATAAGCTGGATAACAGAACCGGCTTGGTAAATTATTTTGATTGATCAAAAATGTTTAAATAACTACAATGGCCTGTCCTTATACTCAAAAAATCATTTATACGAATGTTAAGAGAGTCAAATTTTAACAGAAGCTCGTGTGAAAATGTCTTAAGGGCATGTACAAAGACTTCAAAAGTCATACGGCCAACAGAAGGATATGGCTTACAAACAGAAAATGCCATCTTACACTGCATTAGTGCTATGCCTATAGCCTACCCTCCCATTGTAACCCACAACTTACATTGTGCCTAACATATACCAAGTGTGTAAACAAAGCTTGTGGAATAAAGACAGAGAAGTCCCATGATGCTTTATACCAGATAGGCCACATCTGGAGAATGACATACAATTCATGACATTAATATCAGAGACTATGCATGGGATAACCTGGTCTAGAAGCTATAATAATAATAGCTAATAGCTAATACAGCACTCGCTGTGTGTTAGGCATTGTTGTACACACTTCATGTGTATTAATTCATATACTATATGAGGTAGATACGATTATCATCCCCATTTTACAGATGATAAAAGTGAGGCACCAATAGTCATATAAATAGCAAATGACACATAAGCAATCGAAAGTCCAAAAATAGTAAGTAGCAGAATCAGCCTTTAAAACCAGACAACCAGATTCCACAGTCCATGTTCTTAGAAATCAATCATATCAGTGTGCTACTAGAAATGAAGGCAAATCATTATCCTGGGGATGAGATGGGGAGGAGCTTTAGTAAAAAGCATACACGTATTAAATGGCTTCATACTTGAAGCACCTAGGTAGAAATCCGAAGGAGGAGATATTGGCTCAGTAAAATGAAGAAGTTTTTAATACTTTGGACTATCTCACTAGTGTACAGTCAGGCTCACTGGGTTCCCTACCAATAGGATATTCAGATGCAGGATAGAAATCCATCTATAAAGGATGTCAATGACAGTCTTCACCCTGGGAAACAGGTGAAACCAAAGAACTCCTAAAGGTCCTTCATTCTGTAAGATCTACAATTCTAAAAATAATACATGGTTCTCCTTCTCAGGAAGCCCACAACTCAAAGCAGAGAACAAGACAAATGTAACTGAATTCAATCATAATGGAGATTTTGTGGGCTAATCAAAATTATCAAAATAATGAAATGGATGGTATTTAGGGCAGTGGGCCCTCACACCACCTTTATTTAAAGATAAATCTCCCTGCTACCTACTTCCCTACCAAGCAACATTGGAAAGAAACAGCACAGCAGACAATGTCAGGATATGAAATGCCAAGTGACTAATATATTATGCACAGGTCAACCCTTTATGCACCTGGTTTTCCATATCAATAGATAGTGTGAAAGAATTTCTTTGAGTTGTTTGGACTGTGAAATCACTTCTTTCCCCCCCACCAAAGGAAAAGACCTAGTTAAATTTGAGATTAAAGAGGTGGATAAAAGTGACCCCTGGGCTGCAAAAGCCAGAGATTAGACATGGTGCTATAGCAGGCAACCTTCAGACATGACCATTACAGGGACATCTTCCATCAGATGCTAGTGAAGCTAATCCTTTTGCAAAGCATGACAGCTTCTCAAACTCGACTGTGGAGAATCCAAACCAGATTTTTATGCTGTATGATCAGCTTTCAAAGTACAAAATTGTGTTTACATTATATTCAGTTTAAATTTATTAGATTTAGATTTGCAAACAAGGACATAGAAGCTTGCAATGCATTTTATACAACATGCCCTGAACTTCCGATGCTCATTTTGCAGAATAAAGTGTCAGATAATAGGGAGATAGAAAGATAGGGAACCAGTGCTTCTCTAAATCAAAATGCTGTCAATGCAGGAAAGGAGTTTCCCACATTCTTAAAGTGAACCATTCACATTTCCGCCTCTGAAGAAAGAGGGCCATAATAATGCCATCAGAACATTCTCCCCTCATGGCTTCTCAACTGAACATCACCCAGTCTGAAGCCTTTGTTAACCTGACAGCATGCTGGAATTCATGGGTGCTGACTTACCTTTTTGCAGTCAGATAAAGTCTTCTCACTGGCCAACGTGCTGAAAATGGTGGTCTGCAAAATAGGAGGTAGAAAACACATTAGAACCATTGAAGTCTCATAATACTGTCCTTTCCATTTTTGTTTCCAACCCAAGGTGTGACTCGTTGGGATTTTAAAATGTGTCTGCCCTTCACTGTTCCTCCAGGTACCCATGTTGGAATATTTATTATAGAACAATAGATATTCAGTGATGTATCTTCATTTCACAAACAGGGTAATGGGAGCACAATAAGGTTCATTGCCAAGGATTACATACCTTGGATATAGTTAGATAAGGAATCAAAGTCATGCAGTCTGTCTCCAGAACACACCTTCAACCACTCATAACCTCTATCATGAAGAGATGTGTGAGAGGCAACCGTGCAAAATCTTTCAGGTGGCATGTGTAGCAAATCTGAGTGGTGGAGTGGAGCTTCTCCCTGCTTAAGAGATTTGTGAGTCTGAATAATAGTACCAGGTATTACAATTCTCTTCCCACTATCTTTAATACATTTATTTTCCCAATAGTTAACTTCATAAATACCTGTGTGTATGTCAGCTTGACATAATGAACCACTCAAAAGGCAGGTCAGCATTCAAGGGTATATTGGGAGTTACAACCAGGTTTGTTTCTTTGGGGCTATCCTATGAGCAGATACATAGCCATGGTCAGCCACACAAACGGTACTGAGATTTTGTGAGGGTAAATCTGTCTACTCCATAATTATAAAACTAATGTATGTTCTTAATGAGTCATTCTCTTTTACACTCTATCCTCCTGAGATAACCAATAATAAAAATTTGTAGGAGAGGCGGAGCATGATGGCCAATGGAACAGACAGGTAGCCTATCTCTCCCAAGTCATCAGGTGAGAGGGAGGGGGCTCTGGATCTTTTCCCTGCGTGGATTACTGGTGAGGATAGACAGCTGGAGACATGCAGCGAATTGGTGGATTGCTGTATTTGAGGTGTAATTCAAAACCACTGAGTCAGCTATAGAGTTTTCCCCTACCCAGCCACACCAGCGGCAGCTGGCCCCTCCCTCATGGAGGACAGCAGTTTGCTGTTCTCCAAACCTAATTGATGAAAATTTTGGTGAAGTGTGGATCCCTGAGTGGAGTTTGGCAACCAGAAAGGGGTGCCGCTCAGAACCATAGCAGGCTAGGCAGCCTGATGGAAAATTGAGAGGAGGGGATCCTGCCTGGGAAACAGACATTTTGAATTATTCGAAATGGCAGACACCTTTTCCCAGAATAAGAGGAGTGATTAAATAGTCTGGACCACTCCTGGTGGGTAATATTGGTGTGGGCTAGCAGTTCAGGCTGTGCAGCAAACTGGCAAGTTGCTAGACTTAAAAGTGAGACTCTGAGACGGGAAACTGAGGAAAAAGTCTCCCCTTGGGAGTGCCAGAGCCGGTGGCAGCCAGCCCCTCCCCGACAGCCGATCAGAGTTGCCAGTTTGTGGGAGAATGTGGGAGCAGAGTGGAAAGGTTTGTGAAGCGTGGATTCCTACACCAAGTTTGGAGGTCTGATAGGAGTGCCATCTGGAACACAGCAGCCAAGGTGGGGCAACAATTAGGAAACAAACTTTTATAGAAACTCCAAAAATGGCAACCAGCCAGGTAGGGTGGTTATGTGGTAACAATG
This sequence comes from Perodicticus potto, assembly GCA_963574655.1. NCBI lineage: Eukaryota > Metazoa > Chordata > Mammalia > Primates > Lorisidae > Perodicticus > Perodicticus potto. The sequence goes on from CAUYRH010183630.1 coordinate 33,462, forward strand.
TAAACTGTGAATCAGGCATAAGCCAGGGAACCACTCACAGTGCCACCTGGTGTCCAGAAAGTATAATGCATTATAAATATATTCCCACTAAAGTTGAAATCTACCTCATACATATAGACATGTATTTCTATATATATGCAAGAATAATATTTTTGTGGTTGGTGCCTTTCCTTTTCTTTTCTTTTTTTCATCCTTTTTTGGAGGAGCTATTGTTAATTTTTTTTTATTTTTGCTATTTTTAATTTTTTTTCCTTTTTTCTTTCTTCTTTTTTAAATCTTTTATGAATGCTACTTTTTTTTCTTTCTCTCTTCCTTTTATTCCCTTCTTATGGTTTTTGAGAGTGCTTACATCAGATTTTTAGAGGCTATTTTTTCCCAATTATTTTACAATTATCATTATTTTTATTGTAGTTTTGTTTGTTTTTTTGTTTTGTTTTGTCTGTATGTCTATGTGTTTGTGCATCTGTGGGCTTGTGTGTCTGGTGGCCTTTTTATCTGTTTATTTGTTCATTTGGTCTCAATGTATTTGGTGTTTTCCTAAATCCTTGGGTTGGCTATTTGCCCTAAGTCCAATTTTCACATCCAACAAGAACATGGGGGAATGGGGTATGACGGCTGATTGGAGCCAGCTCTCAACAGAGCTGGAAGCTACAGTCTTGAAGGAGAGATAAAAGCCAGAAAGAACCCAACAAAGCTGAAGGAGGGGAGCTAAGCTGAGAGATGAGATAGATAATTGCTCATCTTCCCTGCTAAGGCAAGCGTCAACTTCAAAGAAACTATTTTTAGGTACAGATCTCATCCCAAAGAGGTTGTGTGGCCATGCCCTCCCCTAAGAGAGTTGCTTGCTTACTGTGTGATATCTACTGGTGAGCAATGAACTGAGGCTCTTCTTCCTCACCCCACTGGAGGGAACTGCTAGAAGTTAGGACTCCTTCTCAAGAGAGCCCCTGCTGAGAGTCTAGGAATTCCCTTCTCTGGCAGGAAATTTGAACAAATATTTTCCTTGCCACATTGATCCTTCAGTCTACACCCCTGCCGGCCTAGCAGTCTAGAAGTACAGCTCCTCCAGAATCCAGATTGTCTGCATTTCTTGGCTAGGACTGGGCATTGCATAGACGGTGGCAGTACAGCTGTGCTGTACCTGTGAATCAAGTAACTGTACCGGAAGACATAGAGGGAAAGGTGACTGACCTGGCCCAAAGAAAAAGAGTATCTCAGCAGCAGACAGAGGCTTGGGTTCCTGCACTGTGGTTGGAGGCTTGGAAAATGCTGAGTTGCACGAACCCAAGAGGAGGCACCTCCCACCCAACTTCAGCATTAGAAGAGTGATCCGGCAGGGGTCTAACTCTGGAGAGTCATCTCCACAACTCTGTGACCTTCCAGAGGGAACCAGAGCTCACCCTATAGGGATTCTAGAACTGCAGAACAGTGGTAATAAAGGTGCAGTGGCTGAGGGAGAAATTCTTTTGCTGTCTGGATATCCTCAGGTTTGGACTAAACTCAGGTGGAACTTTCTTCAGCTACCATTGAGCACCTGAGACAGGCAGACCTCAGCTACCCCTGCTGGATGATTGGCAGACTGTGGTAACCATGAGGAGGAGGTAATGACCTCACTTTGACTACTAGAGACTGGGGTGACCAGAGTCTGGTAGTAAAGGATGACCAAGGTGGGGTAAGAGGCATCAACCCCCTGGCTCTGAACCTCCTACTAGATGGGCATTTCTGACTCCTCAGAGCACCAGAGGCTCTCAAATCACACTTGAGCTGCCAATAGACCCCTAACATCTAGTTGCTGGAGTCCTCTTGAACTCTCCAGCTGGAGAGTGGAGGCTGTCTGGGACAATTGGTCTGGAACTCTTGAACTGGACAAATTATCCGAGGACTCTCCAAGGTGGGACCCAGGTTTTTCTATACTGGGAAGATTTGATTGTCCTCTTCCAGATATTACCTGTGGGGGAAGGGATGTCCTAGTTGCTTGTATTTCACCAAAGCTGAGACTGCAACCCAGAGTTACTGATTCATTAGGATTGGACTGAGATCAGCTGAACACAAGACAGAGCCACATACCCCCACTATGCCAAGCAGGCCTCTAGAGTCACAGATTATAGTACTGTACAGGT